>OY856413.1:979056496-979233996 GCA_963693085.1 Alisma plantago-aquatica | reverse complement strand
CATGGAGCTTTCCATGTGTCCTTAGCCTTGGGATTTCATGGACATGCAAGAGGATAGCTCACAGAGGATTCTTGAATATCAAATGTTAGTTTATGGACACTTATGGACCATCCCAACCGACCTCCAATCAAAGAAATAGCCCCATTGGTTGATAGCTTCTAAAGATAAACTCATTTATAAAGAGAGTAATCCCTAAAATGTCATTGGAAAGAAACACCTTCAAACCAAGGTGCAACTAGGCGCCCTATGGTTCAAAAACTCAAGAATAATAAGGGAATATATAAGGATTATAATTAATGTGACAATTTGCAAAGAAAACCTCCCAATTGGGTAAATTGTAGAAAAGTCCAAAATGTACTTAAAATTGCATAACTTGCACAAACAACGTCCAAATTGGACCAAACTTCATCCACAAGTTATCTTCAATGTGTTGAATATTAATTTGCAATTATTTACATATTTTTAAGTTATATAATTACATTATTCATTACTTATGCCTTTTACTCATTTCTCTCTCCTAAACATATCCTAATATTTCAAGGTGGTTCAGATTAGATGAAATTTGATATGTAGGCTAATTTTGATATGTGGATTTTGAATTTGAAGTTTGTTTCCACTTTTGAGACTTCTTTTTTATGAGATATGTCATATGGCCCATTAACGGCCCATTATCTAAGTTATTCATCCAATTAAGTTTCTTATCTTCTTCTTACCACCAAAATGATTTATGTGGCATATTTTATGTATCCATTATAAATCTAAGATTAATGTTAGAACATTAGGTTACATTAAGGTGATCTATACATGGATTAGCTCATTGGGGTTATACTAAACATCTATTTAGGTCTAACCTTCAATCTTGTTTGGCTAAGTCCAAAATGTCAACTTCCAAGGTAGGGTCTGAGATCTAGTATGTTACAACATACCACCCCTTAAAGGGATTTTGTCCTCGAAATCAAAACATCCACATATAAGAAAGAAACTTATTCACCACCCCTTAAAGGATTCATCTTATTAAGTCAAAACTATTCTTTTGGTACAAAAGGTTCAACTACTCTTCCTTATATCCAACTACATAAGCATCATGCAAAAAAAGAAACATAACATGTAAAGACTAATTATGAACTATGAGTTAACTTGCTCTTGTCCATCCTCAAACAAGTCTTTACACCTGGGAGACTAGTTCAACATATTAGGGTTATAGATGTCTAAGGCTACTATTGCCTAAAAGCATGCTATTTTGAACAATTCATATCAGCTCAGGCCAGGTCTGTATCATATGGATTCAGGAGTCCTCAAAAACCAAGCTAGTGGTGTGGAGGAAAATCTTGCCAACCCCCAAATCCTGATCCTTTCTAGACACCTTTGCTTTCAACTTCATGTCCAAGTAGCTGCCTAAAGGCCAAGCTAAACAACCTCAAGTCACTATGGTTACTTATGCATCTTTTACTTGTAAGTATTTTAATGATCTGTTTATCATTATTCTAATGTGAAACTACATGATCCTAAAACAACCCTTCATCATATATTGGTCAACTCTAGGGAAAACATGTCAGTTAAAGGTAAGGCAAGGATTCTAACTAGGGAGACAAAATTGAAATAGTCAGATTCCGACTACCATGGGCTTTGATACCATTCTGTAAGGAGGCGGGATCACCCCCTTATTGAAAATTTGAAGGATAAAATATCCATTCCAAACACACACAAAGGTGTGTTGGAATAGGTACAAATTTTCCAATTTTATTATAATGGTATGCAAAAGACCAAAGTGTAGCAATGGAATAAAACTAGCTGACTATATTCAACTTTCATAAAAGATTAGACAAGTACATCAAAATATCCCATTAGGGTTTACAACAAAATACAACAAAAAGGATCTAAATAGAGGGAAATCTAAACCATAACAACTTTGTCTCCAAGCTTTAACTCCTTAAGCTAGTCCAAAACTTCATGCCTTATCATCCAAGTCCTTCACCTAGGATTGGAAGCATACCCCAGCAAGAAGAGAAAATATATGACATCAGTAAAGGCTGGTATGTGCATACTAAAAAGGAAATTGAGCAATATATGGAATAAAGGGAATCAAAGTGTAAAGGATTCCCATAAAAAGGATAAGGACAACCCAAGTGGGTATCAAGAAAAATGATTTTCAATAACAAAAGATATACTTGCCATAATTAAACAAAAGAGTGGTGCCACATAAGCATGTTTCATAACTATCATCCTCCATGCATGTGAGATAAGAATAATACCAAAATAATATAAACAAAAAGGTGGACAAGTCTCATAAAATTGAAACCTAATAGAGAAAGGAATACTTCCAATCTCCCAAATATATAAAACATGGGCCAAGAATCACACATCTTGCATTGGGTATGAGGTTCCTTTCCAACTCAAAAGAGCAGGAAATATCACATATGCTCGACAGGAAATAACACATCTTCCATAAAAACCAATGCAATTACATTAATCTAGTGCTACTTAATCACATAGCATGTTAAATGTAGAGGCAAGTAGAAAGTATAGTCAGAATATATAAACTAGTCACCACATAAGTGACCAACATATATATCCACCTCATAAATGGGCAAAAGACATCACATGTTATCTTTTAGAATTCCATCATGAACAAAGCATAAGATAAGAGTTCAAAAGAATACCCATGATCACATGATCAATATCAAATAAGGTAATTCACGTGAACCATGATTTTAAAAAGAAAAGACATTGTTTATAGGCTAATGTCCATAGGACAAAGAGAATGAATAAGCAAAGGTGAATTGATCAACATATAAGAATAGGGGATACATCATACCTCAACTTCAGAGTCTAAACACTCCAAGTCAAGCCTAGGCCTCCAAAGAACCTCTAGGAAATGTGTAAAGGTCTAATAAGTAAGGTTCCTAAGTATAGAGAGGCTGGTTTCTCCAACAATGCTCCTATCTCGAGCAAGAAGCACCTTCTCCACTTTAGAGGTGAAAACCCCTAACAAAAGAACATGGAGATGAGGTGTTTATGGGTTCTAGGTGGGGTTTCACCATGGAAGGCTATGGTTTTGACCTAGAGGAAGGTGAAGGCCATGGTTTTAACCTAGAGGAAGGTGGAAGAAAGACTAACTACATGAAAATAGGGAATAAAAGGAGAAAACTTACTAGTTTTGGTTGTAATAACCAAGGAGGAGCTTTAGAAACCCTAAATAGAGAAAATTTGGAACCCTGGGAGCCTTCTTCACCAAGCTAGGCACCTCCTTTTACCTTGGAAAATCACCTTCATGGAAAAATAGAGTAGGAATGATGATCTAAGGTAGAGGAAATAAAGGAGAGCAAGAGTTTTCTAATAAGGAGTTGGGAAGGGGTAGATATGGCTATATAAAGAAAGAGGTCAAGTATGAGGTGTCTATGAGACTTTCCATGTGTCATGTATAAGGGTGTCCATGGACATGCAAGCCTTTATGGATAAGGAATAAGTCAAGCATGAGGTGTCAAGTTACTTTCCATGTGTCCAATGCTAAGGTTGCCTATGGACATGCAAACCTTTATGGATAAGGAAGAAGTCAAGCATGAGGTGTCCATGGAGCTTTCCATGTGTCCTTAGCCTAGGGATTTCATGGTCATGCAAGAGGACAGCTCATAGAGGCTTCTTGAATATCAAATGTCATTTTATGGAAACTTATAGGACATCTCAACCAACCTCCAATCAAAGAAATAACCCCATTAGTTTATAGCTTCTAAAGATAAGCTCATTTATAAAGAGAGTAATCCCTAAAATGCCCTTAGAACGAAACACCTTCAAACCAAGGTGCAACTAGGCGCCCTATGGTTAAAAAATTTAAGAATGGTAAGGGAATATATAAGGATTATAATTCATTTGACAATTTGCAAAGAAAACCTCTCAATTGGGTAAATTGCATAAAAGTCCAGAATATACTTAAAATTGCATAACTTGCACAAACAACATCAAAATTGGATCAAACTTCATCCACAAGTTATCTTTGATGCGTTGAATATGAATTTTCCATTATTTCCATATTTTGAAGTTATATAATCACATTATTCATTACTTATGGCTTTTACTCATTTTCTCTCTCCTAAACTTATCATAATATTTCAAGGTGGTTCAAATTAGATGAAATTTGACATGTAGGCTAATTTTGATATGTAGATTTTGAATTTGAAGTTTGTTTACACTTTTGAGACTTATTTTTATGAGATATTTCATATGGACCATTAACAGCCCATTATCTAAATTATTCATCCAATTTAGTTTCTTATCTTCATATCACAACCAAAATGAGTTATGTGGCATATTTTATGTATCTATTATAAACCTAAGATTAATGTTAGAACATTAGGTTACATTAAGGTGATCTATACATACATTAGCTCATTGGAGTTATACTAAACATCTATTTAGGTCTAACCTTCAACCTTGTTTGGCTAAGTCCAAAATGTCAACTTCCACGGCAGGGTCTGAGATCTAGTATGTTACAACTGCCAAGGAAACACCAAGGGCCCAAGTACAACTCCAAGTTTGAGGAAGAAGTCCTAGGAAGGCTGAGGAACCTCGATGAAGTAAAGAAAGAGGTGTCATCTCAAGGACAAAACATTAGCTGCATTGAATAAAGGCTTGATCAAATCTCTCTTTCACTTGCCTGTCGTGAAAAGGGGAGGCTCTTGTCTCAACCCATAGACAACCCAAACAATGATGGTGGTTGTGTGAGCACTACTCAAGGTGCTTATGTCCCACCACAAGGCCAAGTACCCCCACTTCACCAGTACCAAGGACCACCACATCCATATGCTCCTCCACCTCAACAACCCCCTTACAACTATCAATATACTCAGACCAACAGCCATGTCCACAATATCACCCCCATCCACCACAACAACTGTAACAACAACAACAACCCCAGCCACAATGTATCCTCCAAAAATAGAATCCACCACACTCAAGGCCACCACCACCCCAACAGCCACAGCCAAATCCACAAGCTTCCTCTTCCACTACCCATGAGCATGTGAAGGCAGTGAAGATTTTGAGGAGTGATAGGACCTTGGAGCAACCACATGGTACTTCTATTGATAGCATAGCCAGTGATGACGAGGTTGATACTATGATCAGGGATGTTGATACTAAGATTCAGGCTGATGATATCGTGATACCAAGAGTTGAGATTGTGATACTGAGAGCTCATACTGTGATTCCAGTGATACCGCTTGATGATACTATTGACTTGAGTTAGTTGGGGGCACAACTCCCTCCATTCCCCGATGCACTCAAAGAGCCATCCACCGAAAGAAGGAAGAAGAAACATACTGAGGGCATCATGGAGACCTTTAAGCAGGTCAAGATCAACATTCCTTTGCTTGACATGATCAAGAAAATTCCATCTTATGTTAAGTTCTTGAAAGACTTGTGCACATTCAAGAGGAAGACCACCGGAAGGACACCAAGGAAGGTCAAGCTCACTGAGCAAGTGAGCTCAATTTTGTAGCACGCGTGCCAAGGAAGAGAAAATATCATGGTGCTCCCATCATCTCATGATACATTGGAGCACATCGCATAGACCAAGCTCTTATTGACTTGGGTTCTAGTGTAAATCGGATGCCTTATGATGTGTTCACTAAACTACAAATGGGACAACTAGGTCACGATCACTATACCTTGCAATTGGCCAATAGATATGTGAAAACGCTTAGGGGGGATGTTGATGATGTGTTGGTCATTCTTGATGATGAGACCTCTGCATTCTTTCCTATTGATTTTATTGTCTTGGACATGGAAAAAGACTCAAGGAAAGTTCCTATCACCTTGGGGAGACCCTTCTTGGCCAAACTTGATGCAGTGATCCATGTGAGGTTTGGAACCATGTATGTGACTTTCATGTACATGAAGATTTGGTTGAACATTTTCAAGTCTCCTACTAGAGCCGAGGTGATAGGTGCCACAGAAGAGGATGTTATCTGATTGAGTGTCTTGATGAGATAGTAGAAGGGTATCTACCGCATGGATTCAAACCGCCACACAAGGAAGAGGTCTAGATCCAATTGTAGAATTTCCTAAAGATGATGATGAGGAGGAGGAGGAGGATGAGGAAGAAGAGATGGCCTTTGTGGCTACAAGTGAAGACATCCCGTCTATTTCTGAACCATTAAAAAATTCCCTTGAAGAGACTCCCATTCTTGAGCTCAAGTCTCTTCCTGAAGGAATGAAATATGCATTCTTAGGCTCCAATGACACTCTTCCAGTGATTATTTCTATTATTCTCTCTCTCAAGCAAGAAGATGCATTGATGGAAGTTTTGCAAAAGAACATTCAGGCCATCAGATGATCCATAGCTAATTTGAGGGGTATTGACCCTTATATTTGTGTCAATAGAATCTACCTTGAGTATGATGCTAGACCAACCCGTCAAATTCAAGGATGATTGAATCCCAAGTTGAAAGAGTTTGTAGCAAAATAGGTCATGAAGCTACTTGATCCTGGAAAAATCTATCTCATTTCTGACAGCCCATGGATGAGTCCCATCCAAGTTTTACCCAAAAAGGGCAGTATCCCAGTCGCTGACAATGAAGATGGGGAATTGATTGCCCGTGAGAGAGCAATCCAAGTGGAGGATGTGTGTGGATTATAGAAAATTGAATGAAAAGACCAAGAAAGATCATTACCCTCTTCCATTCCTAAATCAGATCTTGGAGAGATTAGCTGGACAAAGTTTCTATAGTTTTCTTGATGGGTACTCCTATTACTTACAAATAGTTGTTCATCCCACTAACCAAGAGAAGACGACATTCACATTCCCAAGCGGCACTTTTGCTTATAGAAGAATGCCATTTGGGTTGTGCAGTACACCTTTGACATTCCAAAGATGTGTGACATATATCTTTGTGAATATGCTTGATTCATCACTTGAAGTCTTCATGGATGACTTTTTTGTGTTTGGTAAGACATTTGATGAGTTTTTGCTTCACTAGAGGCTATTCTTGAAAGGTGTGTCAAGGTCTATTTGGTACTATCTTGGGAGAAAAGTCAATTCATGGTGCCCGAAGGCATTATTTTCAATCACTGACTCTCTAAAGACATAATTGAAGTTGATAAGGCCAAAGTAGGCCTAATCTCCACTCTCACCATTCCTTCCACCGTAAGACATGTCTGATCCTTCTTGGGGAATTCAGGTTTCTACCATCAATTTATTAAAGACTTCAGTAAGATTTTGAGGCCACTTTGTCATTTACTTGAAAAGGATGTGGAATTCCATTTCGATGACAAGTGCGTTGAAGCCTTCAACCACTTGAAGCATAAGCTCATATCTGATCCTATCATGTAGCCCCCGAACTTCTCCTTGCCGTTTGAGATCATGAATGATGCATCGGATATGGCAGTGGGGGTTGTGTTGGGCCAAAGGATTGGCCAGATTCCACATGCCATTTAATATGGAAACAAGACTCTTGATGAATCTCAAAGGAACTACACTATCACAGAAAAAGAGTTGCTTGCCGTAATTTTTGCTCTTGACAAGTTTCTCTCTTAGCTCTTGCAAAATAAGGTGGTGGTTTATACGGATCACGCATCTTTGAAGTACCTTATAACAAAGAAAGATTCTAAACCAAGATTGATCTGATGGATTTTATTGCTCCAAGAGTTTGATCTAGAGATTATTCATAAAAAGGGAGTAGAAAATTCTATAGCCGATCATCTCTCCCGCATTGAAGCATTGTATGATGGTAGGAACCCCATCAAAGAAACAATGTCACATTAAGCAACTCTTTTTACTTTCATCCACCCAAAGACCATGGTATAAGTACATAGATAACTTTTTAGCTAGTGGAAGGATACTGAGCACTTGGACAAGGGAGGAGAGTAAGAGACTTTTTTATATGGTGAAGAACTATGCTTAGGATGACTTGCATCTTTTCAAATATTGTCCTGATCAACTCATTAGAAGATGTGTTCTGGAAAGTGAGAAGTAAGGGATCCTGGCTATGTGACATTGCGGTGCATGTGGAGGACATTTTGGTAGGAAACATACAGCCTCCAAGATTCTTCAAAGTAGATTTTATTGGCCAATTTTGTTGAAAGACACCCATGAGTTTTGTAAATGTTGTTTGAAGTGCCAAAAGGTGGGCACTATCTCAAAGAGGGACATGATGCCTCTATCACCCATTCTTGTGGTTGAGGTGTTTGATGTGTGGGGAATTGATTTCATGGGTTTGTTTCCTCCCTTCTTTGGATATGTGTACATCTTGGTGGTCGTCGATTATGTATAAAAATGGATTGAAGCTATTGCCACTAGGACCAATGATCATAGAGTGGTGTGTGATTTTGTGAACTCAAATATCTTTATCCGGTTCGGTGTGCCAAGAGCCATCATTAGTGATGGTGGAATTCACTTCATCCATCGTACTATTTAAAGGTTTACTAAAAAGAAAAGGAGTGAATCATTGTGTGGCTACTCCTTACCACCCTCAAATAAATGGTCAAGTCGAGTTGTCCAATCAGGATATAAAGCTCATTCTTGAGAAGACGGGTAGGTGGGACCACAAGGATTGCTCTTTACATCTCAATGAGGCTTTGTGGGCATATAGGATTGCATATAAAACCCCGATTGGCACCACACCATTTAAGTGTATTTATGGAAAAAGCTATCATCTACCAGTGTAAATGCAACACAAGGCTTTATGAGCTTTTAACGTCATGGATATGGATGGAGACATTGCCGGATTGAAAAGAAAATTGCAGCTGCATGATCTTGAGGAGATGAGGCGTGAGACCTATGACTTGTCCAAAAGCTACAAGGAAAGAACAAAGTTTCTTCACGATAAGTTGATCAAGAAGAAGGATTTTGAGCTCAGGCAATGGGTATGGTTGTATAACTCTAGGATTAAGTTCTTTCCTAGAAAACTTAGGTCTAGATGGGAAGGACCTTATCTCATCAAGAATGTATACCCATCCAGAGTTGTTTTGATATGTGAGAAGGATGGAGCAAGAGAGTTTACCATGAATGGGAAAAGATTAAAGGTAGTTGTTGGAGTAGGTCCCGATAGAGCTAATCAATGTTTTGATATTATGGTGTTAGTTGGGGAACACCATCTTGGTGAAGAGATGTGCTTGAATGCACATGAGAGGGATATTTACTTCAAAGATGCTTTAAAAATTCCATGAGGATGATCGAGTTTAGGAATCAATAAACTCAGCTGAAGGCGTAAAATTTAGCTCTAGTGGGAGTCAACCCACCTAGGTTTGGGAACGTTTTCACCCAACATTCACTTTTTGATACTTTTACTTTGTTTTTACGCAATTATAAGAACACACACATGCACACTTGTGCTTGATAGTTTTGTTTTAGTTTTGATGATATTACAGGTGAGACATGTGAACGTTGAAAACTGAGGCACATTTCAATGAAAAATGATTGATACAACATCAAGTGGATCGATTAGATTGATTGGATTATGAATGATGGAATTATTTGATAATTTTAGAAGATTTTTGAACTTGGAGGACCCAGCACGACTGTGTGGCATGGAACAGTCATGCTAGCAAGTCGTATTTCAACAGGGAAAACTAGAGTTTTGGGTACGGGCAGCACGACTATGATGTCCAACACGGCCGTGCTGGCCATAACGGCCATGTTGGCTCGGGCTCAGTTTAAAGTTTCTGAATTTTGCCTAAGCTAGCATGACCCAAACATCATTTATTCAATCTAAAACAGTCGTTCCACACAAGGAGGTGACTAGGGCGAGCCCCAATCACCTCCTCTTGCTCCCAAACTCCATATTTGAGCTCCCTTTGGATCCCAATCACCTTCCCCTACCCCAAGCTCTATTTTTCACTCTCCATTACCATCTATTTATCCATCTTCAAGAATATTTTGCTCCTATAGCCCGGAAGTGCATTTCTTGTTGTTCTCACTTGTTTTCCACCAAAAATCCTTGCAAAGATAGAGAACACGGGCAAAGCAATCAAGAAAGGGCTCAAGAAGACCATGAATACACCAAGCGGGCCTCTGATATCACACTGCCATCCCACAGTGCTTCGTCACCATCTAACTCTATTTCTCAATCACTTTGACGGTCGGCATCGATGAGCGCCTCGTGACATAAATCGTCCTCAAGTGTCCACACATCAGATCTAAGCTACAGCAACCCTGACAAGGAGGAGGAGGAGGAAGAAGAAAAAGAAGAAGAAAAGATGGAGAACATCATTGACTCGATGGATATTGATGCATCGGCCTGAGAGAGGAGGTTCAAGAAGGCTACTGATGTGTCATATTCACGACTACCTCCACGCCCTACTCTGGTGAGACGCTCCACTTTGTCAGAACAACCACGCATCACTCAACAGTCTGCTAGGCGTCGATTGGTGATTGAGGAAGAAGTTGAAGATGCACCCATTCAGATGGTGCCCTTGAACTTGGACACAAGTTTAGGGTCACACACATATGAGGAGGAGGTAGATGACACTGAGAGTGAGGATATGGAAGATGAGCCCATGGACTTCTTGTCCAAGCTAGAGGAGGATAGGATGAAGTGGGTTGGAAAGCATCCTGAGGAAGTTGCATATGGGAGAGGCACTTCAAGGTGAGTGAGTGTTCACAAGGCCCCTTCACCCTGAGTGCACTACTAGGAGGGTGAGACCCATAAGATATGCTTGCCCCAACACCATGCAAGCCCTAGGGATGTATGTTGAGGATAAGGGTTTCTTAGAATCAAGTGGGTTGTATCAACTGTTGACCACCGTAGAAGAAAATACATACCGACAACCCATGAACTCTTTGGGTCTCTAGAGAAGGTGCAATATCAAGGGCATGATGCAATTCACTTTAGGATTAATGACTTCACTCATGTACTAAAGGCCTCCAACCTCAATAAGATTTTCACACCAACACCAGAGATGGCTCAAAAGTTTGATGGGGGCAAGTTTGATAGAAGTGGGAAATGCAACTATGCCAAGATGTGGGAAACATTCATTGGAGAAAGATCCTTTGCAGTGGGAAAGTAAAAAAACAAGCAAGATTTTCAACCCCATTCTGAGATATATTCAGAAAGTCCTCTCCAACTCTATCTTTGACTGGTACAACAACCAAGGATGTTATTCTCAAAAAGACTTGTTTCTACTAACAGTGATGGTAAGTTGTGGCCATGTGAATCTGGGAATGATGATGATTTATCACTTAAAAACAATTCCCTCCAAGAACAAGCTTCCCTTCATGATGGGAGGGGTTGTGACCACAATAGCAAAAGCACTAGATTATGGTCTATAGAACTTCACAATGGTAGAAGGAGCCAAGTTGATTGATTTGAACTATCTTGTAAGGTCTCAGATGATTTCCATAATAGACAAGAATATCATTTGCAACATGAACCTCGGGTACCCTGGCATCACTCTAGAACTACCTTACCATACTTTTATTCTTATGGATGATATCAGGCCGATGGAAAATCTGCCCAAACAGCTCTCCAAGTGGGAAAGTCGGTACCCTAGAGAATATTATAGGGTCATGCCAGTGGACTTACCAGAGGGTGCAGGACAGACAAATGTGCTAGATCAGTAATGCATCCTTGAGTAGACACATCGCACTAGACAGAGACACGAGGACTTTGATGCGAAGCCACCTCCAACAAATGCATACTACATGTCAGCCATTCATGAATAGTTGGAGGTGATTCAGCATACACAGTAGGTTGTGTGGTTAGATCAGTAGTAGATACACCATCAGATCAACCACATGTACCAATATCAGCATGCGCAGGTGCAAAGAAACCCCCAATGGGGGGAAGATTTTTGGGGGGATTATCAGGATACCAGAAGACATATCCGCCTCCACAAGCAGACTATTGGGGCCATTATTACTAGCACCCACCTTCACATGTTGGCCCACCATATGATCCCACACCACCAGAGCACTGACGTCTACCCTATCATTCCTAAGCTTTAGTTTCATGTTGAGGATAGCATGATTCAAAATTTTGGGGTGGTAGGGTAGTATGTCCATTTTCTTAGTTTAATTTATTGATGTTTGTCTCACTTGATCTCTATTTATTTGACTTCACTCTTTTTAGTATATATTTCTTCTTGTTAGAATTAATGCATACATGTAGTTTAATTTCATGTATTTTTACGTAATTTTTTCAAAAAAAATGTTCTTTTTGTTCTTAAATTTCATGGATTGTGTTTTCATGTAGATTTTGGTAATCTTTGTGTGTTTTAATTAGTATTTTTTGTTTTATGCTTTAATTCCCCTAAATGTAGGTTTAGATGTGATTGAATGCAAATTGGCATCATTTTGGCCAAGTTTTCCCAAACTTGAATGTTCTTGCCTAAAAGCATGTTTTAACTTAATCTCCACTTTTTGAAATCAAAATTGTTGGTTTTTGACAAATGCATGCCACTTTCTTAGAGTTTATTGCTATATGGTCTTAATTGTTGACTCTTTACATGTGCATCACCTCTCTCAAGTTTGTGAATGTTTTGGTTGAATTGTGAATTGAGCAAGCTATGAACGCTTGGAGCCCATGGAATCACATGATATAAATGTGACTCTCATGTTGTTCACTCATGTGGTGTGATATTATTTGATGAAGTGTTGGATTAGTTTTTATTCGTGAAATTTAATGTTGAGGACTACACCAATGACTCCCCTTTAACTTGACTCTTGCTTCACCATCTTCATATCTCTCTACCTCATGAAAGAGCGCATATTTAGCCTTGGCCACCTCCAAAAGCTTGGGGTGGCCATATCTACATCTCCCCCATTCACACTATCCACCATATGCCCCATCTACACCAAGGGAAAAAGAAAAGAAGAAAAGAAAAGAAAAGAAAAGAAAAGAAAAAGCAAAAAGAAAATAAAAGATGCTCCTATTTAAGAGCATCTAAATAAAGAAAAGATGAGTGTGTAAAAGCACTCCAATCTCTTACCGCAATCATTTCTTCCTTTTTCATACCCATTGAGCTAGAAAACATCAAACCTAGATCACTTTACCGTTTCTACAGCCATGTGAGTCGTTTAGTGTGGTTTAAGGCATAAGATTGAATGCATTAAAGTGAAATAACACTCCTAGTCATCATTGATTAATGCCAACATGAAACGGTTTACCCAGAATTACATGAAAGACATATGGAAAGCTTGTGTATTCTATTCTCTATATTTGAAGTTTGTATGCTCAATGCTCTTTTCATGATTGGTTTGTGAAAGTGGATAGGAGAGAGGTGGAACACATGCACTTAGTCACTTCTAAGACCATTTAGTCAATAATCGTCTTTTGTAATGCATTTATCACTCTTGTTTATTGAAAGAAAACTAAAGAGAGAGATTGACTTGGGGCATCCTTGAGGACAAGTATGTTTTAAGTTTGGGTTGGTGATGCGGCTCTATTTTAGGGCTTCATCTTATGTCTTTTTGTATCTCAATCACATATAAACATAGTAAAATGTAAGTTAAATCCCCCAATATGCATACTATTGTCAAATGCACTTATGGACGTTCTTTGCATACTTTTTAGGTACTTGGACCATGCTTTGGATGGATGAGAAAGAAGGAAGGAGTTCTAGGGTTCCTCCACCCATGGAGGGGTCCAAATAAATCCCAAAGCTCCCACAACCTACCCATAATGGCCAAGGGTCGACATCAAGAAAAGAAGTCCATTGATCATGAAGTTTTAGATTGAATTTGCCATTGAACACCCCAGCATGGCTGTGATGCCAAGGAACGGTCATATTGGACAATGCCAGAATCACAGAGTAATGTCAAAATTGCAAGCTATAGAAACTTGGCCAAAACAGTCATGCTATCCAGCATGTCCGTGTTGTGAAGACCCCAAAATGGCTAAGCTAGCCATCAGGACCATGTTTCCAAAGAAGAGAATGAGCATGGTGGTCATAACAGCCTCCATTTCACCTCCCCCACCACGATCATACTACCTAGCATGGTCGTTCTACCTAGCCCTCACCACAGTCATTCTACCTAGCACGACCGTGCCACCAGCCTTCATTTCACCAAAATTCTTTTGACATTTTCCATTTCTTAGAACGATCGTTCCCTACCACCACGGCCATTCCAACTATCACTCACCATGCTCGTGTTGTCCAGCAAGGTCGTGCTACCACCTAAATCCTAGCATTTTTAGCACTTATTTTCCCACTATACCCCTTCTTACCCTAGTGCTTCCACCACCACCTATATATACATGGGTGGTGGCCACAACACTAGGTTAACTTCCATTACTCCCCTCCACCTACTCTAGAGCATTCATTGCCTCCTTCATTGCATTCAAGCCATCCACCCACCATCTTGTAATGACCCCGCCTCCCGATAACCCCCAATTAAGGGAGACTAAAAGGTCAGAGCCGCTATCCCAATAACTTAGGATCCATAGTTTAACATTTAATCAAAAATAACTATTAAATTCTATTAAAACTATACTGGAAATTTGGAATAAAATAAATCTCTTGCATACCTTGTAAAAATTTTGGATTTCTAGACTTCTATCCAGAGATGGAGTCTATCTATCTAATCATCCTTGAAATGATTATTCGTATCTTTACAATGTTTCAATTTACTGTTTGTCCCTTTCAATGATTGTACCTAAAATGCCGACAATCAAAACGTTGATCAGTATATTTCTATACCGATATGTGGGGGACAATCATAATTTCACAAATATTTTCTAACAACCTAATTATCTCAAATAAGTTATTAACAATCCAAAGTTATGTTTTCGATGTGACATTCTCAACCGCTTTTGCCCTAACCATGGATCACCCTCTCTAGGGTTTTTTTCCTTTCAAGGGATAGAAGGCCACCTTCTCCATTCTGAGCTCGGTGCCTAGGGTCACCTCTCAATGCCCAATGGTCTTCCTTCCGGGACTTGACCGAATAGACCTTCCCTCTGGGACTTGGTCATGCATCATACATCAGGGTGGCATGTAGGTTTGAGAATACATCTATATACTTAATTGTGATAATCATAGTGACTTTATAGGATTGCATAAATAAACACTCAACAGTTTAAGTTGCATCCAATCGATTAAACATTTGAGAAACATTCGTGAAACAAGATTGATTATTCATAAATAACCACGTGCATGTCCTGTCGAATCAACAAGCTAGCAATAATCCAAGCAAGAACGTATTCTAGGCAAGCAAACAATTCACACAAGAAAGAATCATGAAACAACCAAATAATCTACTCACTACTCATGTTATAAAGATCTATTAATTTGAACTCACTTCCTAGGGTTTCCTACTTTCTTTTAGGGTTTCTTTAGGGTTCATCTTCACTATTAATACTACAAACCCTAAAATAGTAAAAACTAAGCACAAACCCTAACTAACTTGTCTTATTCCTCCTAACAGTCTTAGGATCAACAGATATCAACATATTTCCAAATAATTTGAATTATTCAAGTTAATTATCTTCTTTACCCTAGATTAGGGTTTATATATGCATTATCATCAATTCATGGATTAAAACCCTAAAACGAGCCAAACATTATCTAAATCAAATTCAAACCTCACTTTATGTCTCAAGAGGTTAATAATACTCGAATTAACCCATTAAACATCTTAGATTTGATCTATAATCATCATTAGGGTTTTATCATTGCTTAATGCATAATCAAGGTTAACTTAAAGAACTTTTATAGCTACGATCAGATTCAGGCTATGAAACTATTTTTATTGGATTCCTTGTGATCCTTATCAATTTTCATATATTATATGTCCCCAACTGAGCTGCCATTAATTTTTTAGATTTTAAACAAAGTAATCTCTGAATGGGCCATTGCAGCGCTGACACATCAGCAACCTAATTATATTAAATATAAACCAAGCGGCTCCTATAAGTTAGATGAGTAAAAGACCAATATAGCTATTTACTTATGTGCATCAGTCTGGGTATCTAGGTCTTTTAACACGGATTCGTCCCTAACCTCGTGAAAGATGCAGTGGACGAACCCAGCGGTGCCTTCGGTGTTGCGGTGCTCTGCGAAGTCTGAGCTGAGGGTGCCTCCCTCAAGGCTCCTCCTTGCCACTTCTATCGGCGCTCTCCTTGATACCCAGCCTCCCCGTGGCTAAAGGTTCCATGCTTTCAACCTGCCTGATCCTGATGCTTCCATCGTACGTGGGGTCATGGCTAGGAGACACCCCGATGAGGATGGTTGAGCTCCAGACCTACCGATGGTGGATGAGCACCCTCTCGAGCTCCTCCCTTATGTGAACGAGTCCCTGGGCACATACGCTATAGGTTGCCAAACACTAGTCAGGCTTCGACCAGTACCACAAACTCATTCGGCCAGTGCAGTCGCCATCCTAACGGCCCAGTAGCCGCTAGGCTCACGACCGCTCTGCCCCTTCTTCCTTCACATACGTGCATGATCCTGACGGATGCCTAGGGTACTGTAAGCTTGTTCCTTTCTGGTGAGGGATAGCTCAAGCTCGCACCTCCTACAATGTTTCTCATTCATCTATGATGGCTTGGTAGGGGCACAGCCCAACAGGAGGTTGAGGGTGCAAATCCTGACTGTCGGTGGCCTTCCTTCTCCACGTGAGCACAGGGTTGCATCATTGCCACTTCCCCACCAGTGGGTGTCTTCCAAGTGAGATGATTTGGGAATTTTCCTTAGTTCCAGTGTCCTCTCACGTCTGCCATACTTATCACGATAAGGAACATAGTGCCAATGGCCAGCGCTGCTGGCAAAGGCATCAAGCTGGTTTAGCCGTGCACGTTCCTCATGTGCTCGAGAAGGATTTGGATGATGGGTACTACCACTCGGGGGTGCCCTATGACCCAGAAAGGCTGAAGATTAAGTTTTTATCACTCAAGGGGTTTTATCATGTGGTATCTTATATAGAATTACAGTGGTGTCTTAGGGTTCTTACGAGGGTGGTGAAGAGGCGGTGAGCCAGGGGGTCTTTCCTCTTTGATCGCATGGAGTTTCTTTCCATAATAAGATGCAAGAGATATTCGTGCTCTACTAATATGGAGAACTCAGTCAGAATGTACATCCTATGTTTAGGATATTCCTAATACAAAAACTCTCAAGAATATCTTTCCAAAAGATAGATATTTCCTTTCTATAGAAAATACTCCTTTAAATGGATTTAATGGCCCCGCCTAATTATTTACTTTGTATTTTCTCTTTCTTCTCCCATTATCTTCATAATTTGGACTCCTTGGAACCCAAGAAATCCCAAAGGTACAAAATCCCTCCTTGAAGGTTAATTTCTAGCCTTCTAGGTGCTTTTATATCTTTTTTTGTCATTATCTTAGTTAATTCTTTATTAACTTATTTATTTTCCTTTCATTTCCTTTTTCTCATTATTGGGCCTAATAGCCAACAAGGCCCACAAAATCAAACATACAAGGCTATTTATCAGCAGAATCCGTTCAAGGCACATAAATCACACAAATTACATAATCATACCCTTTTTTTATTAAAAAAATTGGCCATTCCATTCATCCCGTGGCCTGGGCTCGATCCTGGGACCTCTCACTAACAACCCGAGTGTCTAACCATCTTGGTGTCTTCCGTTAGATTGGGGAAATTGCATTTCCAACTAAAAGAACCCAAAATAATTGGGGTTGTAACATCATTCCCCTCTTATAGGAATGTTTCCCTCAAAATTTCACCAAACATACAAACAAACATGATAAGACTTTCTCATGTCCATCATTGGCTCTCATGTGGCTTCATCTTCTCCATGGTGCTTCCAAAGAATCTTTATCATCTTATATTCTTACATCTGAGTTCTCTCTCACCCTGTTATCTCGTATCCTCATAAGGTGACTCAGGATATTTTAGCCTCCTTAGAAGCTCAATAGGTTCATGGCTCAGTACATGGTTAGGATACATCACATAGTGTCCTAGATCAGACTCATGGAACACACCATACATCATGTTATTCTTAGGGGTAAGGATAAACATAAGCATCTCCACCAATTTATATCAAAAGGATCCATGTATCAGGGACTCATCTTTAGCTATAGCTCAGAGGGGTCGGGTTTTCATAACTCATATTCTCCCACAGTGAATTTCATGTCAGTCTGCTTCGCATCATCTCACGACTCATGTTTCCCCTGGGCTTTCTCAGCCATCGCACGATCAAAGTGACTTCATTTGCACACACGGTGGTCTCTCTAACCTTTACAAGGTCCTTTCATCGACATCATCCTAATGAAGCGGTGACCAATACGGCCTCCCTTACAGAGCTTCTTACATCCCGATAGTGTCTATGGTGGCTATCATCACAAACTCTCATAGAACAAGAACTACCCCCATGTATCACCCTAAATGAGCACACATGCTCTCATCCGACCCTCTAGTATGGATCATACTAACTATCAATTAGGGGTGATAAGCTGTGCTAACTTCAAACTGGTATCAAGTTCTTCATGTTCCTACTTCCACTATAGGGAAGTGAATTTGAGGTCAGGCTCCAGATATTGAACTCATATCATGGTGTAGTTGAACTATCTCTCTCTCATGCAAACAGTTCAATCAGGTCTGTCACATTGACAGCACTCTCTCTTAGGCAAGGGATTAGGCCAACTTGGTAAGGTGGTCTACAATAACCCATATTTCATCATGACCTCTCTTGGTCCGTAGGAGACCATCCACAACATCTACAGTAATCTTCTCCCATTCCCTCTCGGGGACTCTTCATTGTTCATAGCAATTTACTGGGTTACTAGTGTTCGGCCTTCACCCACTGGCATGCATGGCGACAAGCCACATGCAACTCTATCTATTTCTTTATCTCAGGTACTCAAAGCACTATTGCAAACTTTAATCATCTTAGTAGTACCACGATGCAGGGTGTACTTAATATCACGAGCTCTTACATGTCATGATTCCTCAGGGTTGACTCCTCATAAACCCTAAAATGCTCTTGTCGTAGGTTCCATCACCTTATTTTCTAGAGAGGTGTATCTGAGGTTCTACAGCCATCCATCTATCGCATCATGCTCTATGCTGGATAACCAAACAACCCATACTCGACCAATGGGTTGGGTTGTATCTGGGTGTTAGCTAAACATGTCACACGAACTTAGAGTTCACCTAACAACCTCTTCTAGACTCTCTAATGGATAAACAATATAGTTGTGTCTCGACTAAGAGCATCCATTACCACCTTACATCCTTATGTGCTAGGTAACGATGAGGACATAAACCTTCATATACTCCACTCATCATCCTCATCTCGGATTTAGGTCTAACTAATTCAAGAAAACTTCAAGCTCATCATCTTGGTTATCAAACTCAAACTTATATAACTCATAAATTCCATTCGTCTCTTGATAAGAACATCCTCATATGATGACTACCTTAATTCTTTTCATGTTTGCAACCATCTATTAAAAGGTATGATACTCCCTCTATCCTCAAACATCATAGCAATGTTTCAACTCACTTCATTTTTATCCTTAGTGTATGGCATGCATTTTGCCCTATCTCTCACACCCCAATAATAAGAGGACATAAGCATTCGGTTGCAGTCTAAATATAGAGTTCATCCCATTCTAAGAGTAGAGATGGTGCATCTCACATCACTAGTACACTTTCCATACTAAGCTGAAATGTGCATCCCATGTCTCCACACCATGAACATCTCGATTTCAGGTTTACATCCATGGGAAGCTATTCCCAAGCATTCTTGGGTCTTCATACAATCCTTAGTCATCTCCTCTAGGTCTGTAGGGTGCCGGTACTTTTGGGGTCATCTCTCTTCCCTTATGCATCTAGGGAGTGCCCACCTCGTTTGTCTTTTGGGTCCCATAAGCTCACAAAGGTGATCGATCTCCTAACACATGGTCCTCGAAGAATGATAGCTATTACCTCCTGACCCTATGGTCTTGTGCAACTAGGGAATTAGGAAACTCCTACTCCCATCGGTCTTATCCCCACCTGACCTTAGTATAGACTTAGGATTCTATCATTGTACATATCAAACTTGAATCCCTACCTGAAAACTCCATCATCTCTCTGGGCATACGGGGCTAAACTTACATCCTTTCATAGGGATCATGGCAAACTACCTACCTTGGCCTGGCCCCATACGGGTTCCCACCATGACAACCTATCCTCATGCCCTTTAGAGATGGTCACATAAGAGTCTATAGATTCGTGCTCATACCATGTGTTCTACTTCCCCTCTTTAGCCTAGGAACCCTAGGTTCACTTCTTATGCATTAGTTGTCCAACCACGAACTAAGCATGCACAAGGTATGGCATACACTTCCCACCATTCTTCCACGTGAATAACACCTTAGAGTCCTACACAAGGACAACCAACTCAGTCTGAGACCTCGTAACTTGTTACCGTACCTCCCCAGGGTCTAAGGAACTCTCCTATAAGGTATGGTAGGAACCTACAACTCATGTGCATCAACTCAAGAAGCCTCTCCCTCTTTCTAGGGTTTGGTTCCTCTAAAGGAATCCAAGGTACAACAAGCCTCCTCCAAGGATCATTCATGAGGCAACCACGACTATATACTCAGGGTAGTCTAATACAGGTCATAACATACCCAACTCCTCATGGTCCCTCATGTCTTAGAGTCAAGGTCTCTAACCTTCTTCATCGAGTCTTATCCTCTCTCTCTAGAGAAAACCGTACAACGGGTCCTACAACTTGAGGTTCTCTCATAGAAGACAGGTCAAGCTCTTAAGGATATAGATCTACACCTACTGGGGTGAAATGTACTAGCAAGACCTATGTCTGGCACCGATCATCCTAAGATTTGTGTTCTCCTCTCATGAACATCAGGCATAACCCCACGGGTCTAGGTCTAAAACCTACGGTCAGCCTGTTGTTGTCCTCCTCTATGTAGATGTATGCCTCTTCTCTGCTCCTACATGCCCATAAGGGTTTCCATATGGTCACCACTATCCTTCACGAAGAGGGAGCTATTCCTCACCCTGCAAGGCACGACCGCCCAAGGTTGGGTCACCTAGCTCATGCTTCTCATGGGTACACAAAACCTATATGCATGTCAACCCACGTACATACCTGCGTGATCAACCACTATGTCCAACTCATCATGACATCTCTCTCCCTAACTACCACTTAGGGTTAGGGTTAGCATCGACCTTAGAGGATGCGTCAGGTCTCTACCTCTTCTTGGAGGCCTCTGCCTCCAAGGCTAACTCTCCCTCCTCATCCTCCCCAAGAAGGTCTAACCTCAATGCTCTCCTAAGGGCATGACAACACATGCCATGCAACCTAAGCATGTGACTAATCTTTAGTTTAAGCTTAAACTATTAAATTTATGTCCATGACATCTTGTTTACATGTTTTTCATTGATTTGGTGGAGGATTCATTAATCCTTATCATACTTACCCTGACCTCAAGAGAGTGGGGAAGAGAGAGAGAAATCCTAAACCTTAGAACCTTAATTGAAGTAGGGTTGAGAAGGGAAGAAATAGATGAGAGAGTCCTAAAGGTATCTTATTTTGAGTCAAGACCTTAGACTTTGGCTAGGCAGTCACCCCGCATCCGGGAGTCCTCATGACTGACTAGAAGGGCGGAGGAAAATATTGCCAACCCCTGGATCGTGATCCTTTTCTAGACACCTCTGTCTTTGGAAAATCCTCTAATAAATCCCTCGATTCTACAGAGTTTGTAAAATTTAATCATTACTAAGGATTAAATGAGAAACCACGGCTCTGATACCAAATGTAACGACCCCGCCTCCCGATAACCCCCAATTAAGGGATACCAAAAGGTTAGATCCGCTATCTCAATAACTTAGGATCCATGGTTTAACATTTAATCAAAAAAAACTATTAAATTCTACTAAAACTATACTAGGAAGTTGGAATAAAATAAATCTATTGCATACCTTGTCAAAATTTCAGATTTCTAGACTTCTATCCACAGATGGAGTCTATCTATCTAATCCTCTGTGAACTGATTATTTTTATCTTCACAATGTTTCAATTTACTATTTGTCCTTTTCAATGATTGTACCTAAAATGCCGACAATCAAAACGTCGGTCAGTATATTTCTATACCTGTTGGGGGGGGGGACAATCACAATTTCACAAATATTTGCTAACAACCTAATTATCTCAAATAAGTTATTAACAATCCAAAGTTACGTTTTCAATGTGACATTCTCAACCGCTTTTGCCCTAACCCTGTATCACCCTCTCTAGGGTTTTGTCCTTGCAAGGGACAGAAGGACACCTTCTCCGTCCTGAGCTTGGTGCCTAGGGTCACCTCTCGGTGCTCAATGGTCTTCCCACTGGGCTTGACCGAATAGACCTTCCCTAAAATAGTAAAAACTAAGCAAAAACCCTAACTAACTTATCATATTCCTCCTAATAGGCTTAGGATCAACAGATATCAACATATTCCCAAATAATTCGAATTATTCAAGTTAATTACCTTCTTTACCCTAGATTAGGGTTTCTATATGCATTATCATGAATTCATGGATTAAAACCCTAAAACAAGCCAAACATTATCTAAATCAGATTCAAACCTCACTTTATGTCTGGACATGTTATTAATACTCGAATTAAACCATTAAACATCTTAGATTTGATCTCGAATCATCATTAGGGTTTTCTCATTGCTTAATGCATAATCAAAATTAACTTAAAGAATTTTTATAGCTACGATCAGATTCAGGCTATGAAACTATTTTTATTGGATTCCTTGTGTTCTACTGATCAATTTTCATATATTATATGTCCCCAACCGAACTACCATTAATTTATTAGATTTAAACCAAAGTAATCTCTGAATGGGCCAATGCAACACTGACAAGTTAGCAACCTAATTACATTAAATATAAACCAAGCAGACTCTATAAGTTAGACGAGTAAAAGACCAATATACCTATTTACTTATGTGCATCATTCGGGGGTATCTAGGTCTTTTAACCCAGACCTAAACTCATGAAAGAAGCAGCGGACGAACCCAACAGTGCCTTCGGCACTGTGGTGTTCTGTGGAGTCTGAGCTGAAGGCACCTCCCTCAAGGCTCCTCCTTGCCACTTCTATCGATGCTTTCCTCAGTGCCCAGCCTCCCTGTGGCTAAAGGTTCCATGCTTTCAACCTGTGTGAGCCTGATGCTTCCATTGTACGTGGGGTCATGGCTAGGAGACAGCTCGATGAGGTTGGTTGAGTTCCAGACCTACTGATGGTGGATGAGCACCCTCTCGAGCTCCTCCCTTGTGTGAATGAGTCCCTGGGTGCATATTCTATAGGCTTCCAGACACTGGTCAGGCTTCGACTGGTACCACAAACTCAATCGACCAGTGCAGCCGCCATCCGGACGGCTCAACAGCTGCTAGGCTCACGACCGCTCTGCCCCTTCATCCTTCACATATGTGCATGATCCTGATGGATGCCTAGGGTACCGCGAGCTTGTTCCTTTCTGGTGAGCAATAGATTATGCTCACACATCCTATGATGTTGCTCGTTCATCTATGATGGCTTGGCAGGGACGCGGCCCGATAGGAGGTTGAGGGTGCAAACCCTGACTGTCGGTGGCCTTCCTTCTCCACATGAGCATAGGGTTGCATCATCGCCGCTTCCACACCAGTGGGTGTCTGCCAAGTGAGATGATTTGGGAATTCACCTTTGTGCCAGCGTCCTCTCACATCTGCCATCCTCATCGCGGTAAGGAACAGAGTGTCAATGGCCAGCGTTGCTGGCAAAGGCATCAAGCTGGTTTAGTCATACATGTTCCTCATGTGCTCGAGAAGGATTTGGATGATGAGGACTACCACTCGGGGGTGCCCCATGACCCAGAAAGGCTGAAGCTTAAGTTTTTATCACTCAAGGGGTTTTATCATGTGGTCTCTCATATAGAATTCCAGTGGTGTCCTAGGGTTCTTACGAGGGTGGTGAAGAGGCAGTGAGCCAGGGGGTCTTTCCTCTTTGATTGCATGGTGTTTCTTTACATAATAAGAGGCAAGAGATATTCGTGCTCTACTAATATGGAGAACTCAGTCAAAACATACATCCTATGTTTAGGATATTCCTAAATATGAAAACTCTCAAGAATATCTTTCCAAAAGATAGATATATCCTTTCTATAGAAAATACTCCTTTAAATGGATTTAATGGCCCTGCCTAATTATTTACTTTGTATTTTCTCTTTCTTCTCCCATTATATTCGTAATTTGGACTCATTGGAATTCAAGAAATCCCACAGGTACAAAATCCCTCCTTGAAGATTTATTCCTAGTCTTCTAGGTGCTTCTATATCTTTTTTTCTCATTATCTTAGTTATTCCTTTATTAATTGATTTCTTTTCCTTTCATTTCTATTTTCTCATTATTGGGCCTAATAACCAACAAGGCCCACGAAATCAAACATACAAGGCTATTTATCAGCAGAATTCGTTCAAGGCACATAAATCACATAAATTGCATAATCATACCCTGATTGGGGAAATTGCATTTCCAACTACAAGAACCCAAAATAATTGGGGTTGTAACATCATCTTCACTTCATTTCCACCATAGAAACCTAGTTTTCTAGATTTTCTACCATAATCCCCTTCATTTCCATGCCCTTCATCCACCTTGGAGGAGGGAGGTCATTCTACAATAGTTAGGAGGTGAAGAAGAAGAAGCTACTTCAAGCTCCATTGACTCCCATCTCTTTCTTCACATTTGTTTTACCTTTTCTTTGAGCATGTCTAGCTAAGCCCCTAGTGGTGGGATGTTTGTGGTTAAAATGTGACTTTGGTACCATGTTGGGGGGATAACTTGTATTGAATATAATTTCATTCTATGATGATTGCCCTCTTGCTTATATCTCATTTCCCATTCTCTTGCATGTGGTTTGTGCTTGTAAACATAAATTGCTTGTTTTGTGATGCTTGATGATACTTAGCTTCTAGGAGGAAATGGGATGTATGTGGAAATCTTAGGAATGGCTCCTAGGTCCAATTAGTAGATCCCTATCTAGTGCCCTTTGTTCCTACATACATCTCCCTTCTTCTACAAGTAAGTGTGAGATCTAAGTAGCTAGTGTAAGTGATTAGTGCAATTGCCTAGAGTTTCCTAAGGACTAGATGGCAAGTAACATGAGGTGAAACACCCTCATCTCTACTCCCATTTGTACCCTTGGCTCTCAATTGACCGAATACCACTTACCCTATAAACCTAGACTTGCCCAGTCCTATTAGAATTACACCTAACCCTAGTTCTTCAACTAGTAGTAAAGAGGATATTTTAATAGCACTTGCCTTGTTGTTTGATATGATAATCTGGATTGAAATGTGAGATTTTCATGCTATGTTAACCTTCCCCCAACAAATATCGGGTTGCATTCCCAAATGGCCCACCTATCCATCATATTGCTTAAAACCCACTCTTGCCTTCTTAACTTATTAATGCTAGCTTAGTCAATTGCCTTTGTTAATTCTTAGTTATTTGCCTAATTCTAGATAGTTAGATCTTGCTCAAGTAGTTAGGACTCCTTTGAGCTTGCTTGTGTTAATTTGGCTAATTAATGATAAGTTAGACTCTTGCTTGTCTAATTGCTTAGTTTGCATCTTCGTTGATAACTTGGCTTGCTAGTGTAGTGTAACTCCTTGCTCTAGCCTAATTGCTTGCCTTGCTTAGTTCCTTAGTCTTAAATTGATTAGAGTAATCTAGAGTTTTTGTTAACTTAGTTTCTTTCTTGCTCTTTCTTGCTTGCAATTGTAGCATAATTACTCAAAATAAACTTTAAACCCTCAAACCCTAGCCTCCACTTTAGTAACATAGCTAACATTAGCCTAGCTCTAGTGCCCCCTCTATCCCTGAGGATTAGTCCTAATATTACCGGTACCCTATACTACAACACAACTTCATTCGTTTGTGTGTATGTGTGATTAGCTGAGCATGTGTGTTGTACTAGGTCCATATACAAATTTTGAGAGATCGGTGTGTTTTCCCTTAGGGTTGTATTTAGCCACCTTTAGTTGGTTAGTGTGTAGCCTTGAGAAGATCGCACCACAGAGGCCCTCCTGCAGAAAGAGACTATCATTAGAGAAGAGGTGGAGGTCCATGGAAGGTGAGTCTTCTAAGAAGAGGAAGAGGGTAGAGGAGACCATCACTATTTTTTATCCCAATCCCATCCCCTTTGACATCCCAAACCCGAAGGATGGACCTGACCCTAAGAGTGAGCCCGAGGATGACCCCGGCCATGTTGTAAGATCTAGATTGATGGTTGGGCAAGTGGTAGATCAGACCCCTAATGCACTTTGGCTAGAGAAGCAAAAGAAGTTGATTGAGTCCATTACTGCCCTAGCACTCAAAGATGTTGCCACATATTAGTATGGTGAACCCCTACCTATCTTTCCTCATCGTCGAGTCACAATCCTCGACTTCATCAAGCTAAATATAGAGAAGTTCAGGGGTGAAGACAAAACTGAGGTAGTTGACAAGGCGGATGCCTGGCTCCTAGCTATGCAAAATGGTTTTCGCATTCTAGAGGGGCAACCCAAAAAGAAGGTTATCTTTGTTGCTCAACTTATTGAAGCGGCAGTAAAACTTTGGTGGGAGAATTATATCACCATCTGAGACTTTATTGTAGAACCAATAGCCTGGATGGACTTCCGTACCATATCTCTACAAGCTTCATTCCCAGTTTTGCCAAGAAGGAGAAGGAAAAGCAATTTATGCACCTCTATCAAGGTAAAATGATAGTGGTGGACTATATTTGAAAATTTTTCCTCCTAGGGATGTTTGGATATATGATGACTAAAGAGCACCGAGTGGAACATTTTGTGGAGCATATGCACCCCCAGATAAAACCTCACGTGAGGACAAGTAAACCTTCAAACATCACCAAAGCCCTCAACTTTTTCTTAGACATGGAGAAGACTATTGTGCCTGCTCAGAACCCGCCTAAAGGATATCTTGGGTTCACTGAAGGCTCTTCTACCCCAAGGAATGACAATTAAAGGGGATAAGGTTGTAAGCATAGAAGGGATAGGAATGGTGGAAAAGGAAAACCTCATCAAGGAGAACAGTCACCCTGAGTGTCGAACCTGTGGGAAGAATCACCCTGGTAGGTGTTACCATGAGAACAAGGTGTGATACGGTCGTCAATAAGAAGGACACATTTGATCCAATTGTCCCCTCCTTGACCCTTAAGGACCAGGCCCAGTAGCGGCTCAACCAGTGGTTGCAGAACCACAGTGGGCAGTCCAGTTGTTCAAGAATGTTGGCAAGCTTGAGTCTTCACCATTGATAATGAGGAAGCTCAGGCCAACACAAACCAGCTCATACAAGGTGGTCGTCCCTAGTATATAATAGTACACAACATAGATTCCACAATCAAGACTGTCATCTTCTTGTTGAGGGCATTCAATGTACTCAATTATCCATGGTGACATTTTAATTCCATGCTCTGGTACACTCCCTTAAAAAACTCATGAATGAAATCCACCTCAAGCAAGACAAAACCATATTCAATATAATGTATTCTTACTCCATTTCATTCATCAAGGTAGCAACATTGTTCAGATGTTCTTTCCCATCTTACAACTTAGGTTTAAATGGAGTTTATTGATATTGAGTTGTAACACATGTGTACCCCATCTCAAAAGTTGGCTTCCATCAAGTGTCAGTGATTGTTGTTGTTCAGTATTGTAAATACTGGATCCATTATCATAGACTCCTTGTCAGGGAGATTGAACGAAGGTGACAACATATTGATCTCTTTTAGTTCTATGTCAATCACATTCATATTTAGTTTTTTTTTTTTGCAATACTATATTAGAAGTTATAGATATTTAATATATATTGTATTATAGTACTTTTTTGTAGTCTATTGTGAGAGTGTTTTGTCTTATCGACACATAACTGCTCAAACAATGCCAAGACAAGCCCTTGTTTCTCTTTTTGCTTGTTGTCATTTTTAACATCTACACAAAGAAATGTATAACCTAAAAAAATAGATTCTTAAATTAGCATTCACTAAATGAAAAAAAAAATCAGTTCTTATAGGGGATTTCATCATATTGTTTTTACAAAATAGTGTTGAGAGGTCTTTTCTTGTGCACTAAGAATTTTTTCCAACACACCATTATCTTCTAGACATCTATTGTTATGTTTTCCATTCAAAAGTTACACACACAAATTATAATTAGAAAGTGGAAATTGTATATGAATTGTAGCCATTGTGTTTGATAAGTATTTATCAATTTTTATTTGGTAACTAAGTGGTCTGGATGTTAACCATTGTGTTTAAAAAGTAAGTACCATGTATATAGTGTAAATTTGTTTTTGTACTATATCTATTAAATCTAGAAAGTAACTATTGTATCACTACATTAACATTTTTTGTAATAAGTAACTATTTTTTGTGAAGTATAAATATTTTTATGTATAGTAAATGGCTACTATGTAGTAAAAACTGGTAGAAGAAAAAGTAAAGGCTTGCACTTCGTGTATGTTTTGTATGAAATATTGTACATATTACTTCATTTTTTATGATGAGAAACACCTCTTAGAACAATCCACTAATGAAATCATCCTAGCAAGGTAAACCCCGGGGTCAGACATAGTGTGGATTCCTTCATATTTTTCTCTTGAAATGATCTAATCCTATGAGTGTATATGCTTTTTGTTGTATTTAAAGTAACATTTTTTAGTTAGTTATTTAAACTATTTTTATAAAATAAAAATAAATAATCAATTTCATCTTACCCTTACCGAGCATTCCCCCTTATTTTGATATTTTCTTTGTGCTTATTATATCTATCCCCATGGTCCTCTTTCTCTTTCTTACTAGTTATGGTTATGGTGTCTTCTTCTTAATTTCATTATTAAGTCATTTGATGCATCATTTAGTTTAGCTTATGTTTTTATATCTTCAATATCCACATCCATCTATATATTCTTCACCTTCTTCATCTGATGCAACTTCTATTGTAGGTTGATATTCCATTGTGGTTTTGTCATACGTTACAGCTTTCTCAAAATTATTATGCTTAATCAGACTTTTTAGATACTTCATCTTCTTCAACCACCTTCCTTCAAAGATGAAGCTTCCTTGCTATCTTTTCACCTCTATTTCAACTCTTTATGTTGGTCTTTCTTCATTATCAACATCATTTGTTGTTTATTTACTCCTAAAATTATCAAATTTCTTCTTCATCGTCTACAAACTCTCATTCCATTAGTATCAATTCGGTCTATAATTACCAATTATCTTGCTAACTCACTCACTTCATTTATATATACTTAATGCCACCTTTCTTTGTCACTAAAGATTGAAGTGTTTATATTTGTAAATGTTGCTAGCCTATCATCTCCAACTTCTCTCATGTACGTTCTATTCTCTTATTCAACTTCTGCCATTTCTCCTCAATCTTTATTTTCTTCTCTTAAAGTAGAAAATGCTTCAAGTGGACCTTTACTGTGGACTTCTTTTTTATGTCTCAGTTCATCCTCTAAAAATTTCACCCTCTCTGCTCCAAGCCAACAGTCATATTAAAACTTGTCCCAACTATTGTAAGCACCTTATTTGATATTGTCTTACTCTTTTCCATTTTTACTACAAGGTAATAAGGTATTTCTTAACTTTCTTTGTTGCCTCCCTATCGTCTTTGTCATCCTTGTTCATGTGCATGTTATTCAAGCCAAAAGACATAATGTATCTTGTATATACTTTTATGCACATTTAAAGTGTCAAACTCTTCATTCATATTGTTATCCTATATAATCACCATGCCAACACTCAAGTTTCTCATATCCTTATTCCTCTTAATTGGAGAAGCTCAGTTCTTTATTATTTCTTTTTCTTCCTTGAATGTGCGAGTTGTGATTCATGTAATCTTGCAAGTTCATACATTTATAAATATCAAATTTAACCTTTATAATCCAGTCATGTACTTTACAATAAAAAAATATATGTTTATATAATCAATTTAATTACACATAGGACATAATGCATCCAGTACTAGAGAATGTGCTTCTATTGACATTCCCTCTACTCTTTCTTCTTAGATTTTTGCTTTGATCTTTCATCATCTTGAATATGTGATTGTGGACAAACTTAGCCCAATTTGACTGTCATGTTATAATTACATGATCCAAGTAGTGGAGTGAAAATTTAGGGGCACAGTATCTTGTGTCTAGCAACATGTATGTTGCCAACATGTACATCACCCATGATGTACGCATGTTCTGGTAAAGTTCCTATAATAGCTTCCCCAATATCTCCTTATCCAACTCATCATTCTTATTTTTTGTCTTAATCTTCTCCCCACTTTCATCTGTGTGTTTACGTCCTTTCTCCTCAGATGTTCCTATAGGACACATATCTTCCCCAACTTTTTTGCTATTTGTGACTTCCTACACATCCTTAATTGCATGTTCCTGCCTTAGCTTCCCAAATATCTCCTTATGCAACTCATCATTCTTATTCTTTGTCTTAACCTTCTCCCCAATTTCATCTTCATGTTTACTTCCTTTCTCCTCACATTTTCCTCCAGAACACGTATCTTCCCAAACTTCTTTTTCTATTTGTGACTTCCTCCCTGACACAATTTCTATACCACTATTTGATAAAATTAGGATCATTGAAACATCTTCTGTTGTCATCCTAGCATCAATCTCTAGAGCTATCATGAATCTATTATCATTAATATACCTTTCTATCAAATCATGTAAAAGTGACACATCTACAGTTAGATGAGGACATTGTTATCAAATTTTCAAATGTAGTTACTCTCATCATTTTGAGCTAACGTTTTCTTAGCACCAAATTGTTTTGAATAATATTAAAAAGAGTGGGAGTCGATAGGGGATCCACTCCTCACTCATTTTGATGAATAAACACACCCAATCCAAACACTCTAACAAGCATGTTGGAATAGGTGTATTTTTTCTCTCAAATGAATGGTATAAAAGACGAAAGTATAGCAGCACAAAATAATAATATGACTAGTTACAATTTACATCATGAGACATATTAAACTCTTACATGAAGCTTACATAAAATAAACAACTTTGATATCTAGGAAGAGAGAGTCCAAACTATCTCAAGTCTATCTCATAAGAGTTCACTCCTCTAAGCAAGGTATGGGTTTGCATGTCATGTCCTGCATGTCCTTCGCCTAAGGGGTTGAAAGCATACCCCACAAGAAAATACAAAATAAAAGTTTACAACTTAACGATGTCGGTATGTGCATAAAAATATGTATTGAGCAATATAAGGAAAAAGAACATCAATGAAATTTATCAATGCTTCCCAAACCAAGAGAGAGAAAGAACATTTAAAGAAGATATCAATATAGAGTTTCTTGTCATCAACAATCTCACAATTAAATTTTACAATTATAAATAGTAATGAAAAGTGCATGTCAAACAATCAAACTAACATTATTTAAGTAGGGTCGAGACTCATAAAATCCCAAGCCAAAAGTATTGGGTGGAAGACGCAAACCCTGGGAGGAATATGAACGCCCTTTATATATATATATATGAGTGTAATACGCACACTCAGCACGGCATATGCATGTCCAGCTGTGATGGGGGTATGGAGGTACCATTACTATAAATAAGTTTAGTCCAATGTACATACACAAATTTAGAGGTAAGAATTAAGTTTAGTCAAGCTCAAATAATAGGATGAGAACATCCAACAATTAGCATGTGGGGTCCATAAACAAAAATCCAATCGTCTACACAATTAAGATGCATCACAAGACCACAAGAGTCATCACGTTGGAAAATAAGATTCTATTTCACAGAGAGAGAAATACTTGTACCAAATTTTCAAATAAGGGTACAACTTGAAATGTGATGAACTAGTTAAATTTGGAGTTTACCAACATTTCAAACATATTAAGATGATTGAAAGATCCATATCTATGTATAATTTCTCACATTAGTCAACCTCTCAAAAGAGAGAGAAGTATATAGGATAATATGTCCCAAAGGACCAAGAGAGAGAGATAATTATGGGTGATTGCTCAATATGATGATAAAGGATGTAACATACCTCATATCAAATCTAGATATATCCATGGTCAATCCTAGATCCATATTAGGTCCATAACCAATCTATTAAGCACATATAAAAGACTAGGGTTAAGTTCCTTTAATTGCATAAACCCTAAAAGTTGCCATTTTATTATTACTGAATTAGGTTATAGAAACACAACATCTTGTAGGTTATACCTTATAGGTTCATATTAAATTTTACTTCATTTTTCTAACATACATTATTAATTATGAATTTAGGAATTTCTAATCAATTAGAAAATCTTTAAAATCACATATTTATTAGATTGTGCTTAAGATATGAAATTGGCACCATTGGATGAAGAAAAATCACACGATTCAAAAATATTTTTTCATTTATTTTTTTGACCTATAAATAATATATTATGAATTTAGAAATACATACCAATTATACATTTACAATAGGTCATGTATTTTGAATTATCCATTTGCAAAACCCCAACTAAGATGGCTTAGTCCGTGATGGCCAACTGACCCGACTACACCCACATCTGAATGTGATGGAAGTCAAGATGAATAGTGAAAAAACCAAAATACCTAACGTCAAATGAACCAAACCAAAAATCGAGAAAGAGGGTGGAGAAGGAAGTTGGCAAAGGGTCGTCTTCTTCACCCTGAAGGATACCAGGACCACTAATGCAACTACAACTTTCAATCAATGGAAGTGTTGTGATTTCATTCATGGAAAACAAAGGCTACGTGTGCACTCCTTATGCAGAATGAAGACAAAGATCCCAAATGTGGGTCTTCTTGTGCACTGAGAACCATGTTGGCCTTACCGCCATGGCCAGTGAATCCAGATCCTAAAGAAACACCGTACAATGCAAGAAAATCATTGAAAGAACAAACATTGGGTGTGGATGGATTCACATAAGTAAACCTCGAGATGAAAAGATAAGTGCAGCCCTGGTATTACTACCAAGGTCGACATAATAGTGCCATGGAGTGTTGAGGTTGAATATCATACGACTATCAGAAGGATTGTAGTTTAGAAACAGAGTGAACGTGAATCTAGGATGCTTACTCAAAATCTAATTTGGACAAGGAGAGTCTAGGTTGTCAACGCCAAGTAGTACTCGTCAAAGATGAAAGAGGGGTTGGAAACAATGCTACAAAAGAAAAGGGAAGCAATTAAAGTCATAGGCAAGTGCTAACAGAGGTGACGCAGTCCTAGGGATCACTATATATACATAGGGTCCAAGGAAGGGACAGATGGACACACTGGTAGAAAAGATAATTTGAAGATAATTGGGGGTTCCAATATAGGGAATGAGAGATGATAAACTCGGGCTCGTTAGGTGCAGAATCGAGATGGTGATTTGTATGCATAGAAATCTCAAAAAATCATAAATAGACAAGGGAGATAACATGGAAATAAAATCATGGGAAGCACCATCTACAGTGCGAGATATCAGGAGTCGATCAGAGGTAGGAGAAGATTTAGTAGTCGTTAGATGATGATCAGATGGTTGGGAAAAGCGATATCGTAAAAGGCCCAAAACTTAAAGATACAAAATCATCACAATGAATTCTATAGGAAAGTGCATTATATCCATTAAATATTTGATATTTCTAGATATATTTTTTTTATTTGAGGGATTAAACAATACTCATATTAAGCAAAATTGCCACCTAGGCTGTAGAATCCAAAATTGAACTTAGTTTTTACTGTTTAAATTGTGTAATATTATTTAATATCTTAAATCTTGTGTTTTATTTTCTTTCCTTAGTAGAATTAAAGCATCTATGATCATTCATTTAATCTCAAACTTGGCACCCAAGCTAAGTGGAATCCAAAAATAATATGTTGGAGTTATATTTTAGTTTTGAAGTTTCATTTGATGATTTTAAATACAATTAGGGTTAAGACTCATTTTCACAGTATTAATTATCATATCATCCACATTTGATATTTAGAGTCTTAATCCCTATATAGTTACTAAAAGAATTATGTTTATTATACTGCAACAAATTTCCATATCTTATAAATAATAATTTCATTTATTCAATATTAACTTAGAAAATGACATATTATTCATATCCATGTACATGAAATATATTTTTACTATTCAACTTCATATATTATGCATGGCATACTTCTCATTAGTCATATTATAGTCATTATATATACATTCAATGTTCATTAGGATAAAGACAAGTGTATTAGGAATTTTAGAGAGATGTTAGGTTTTGGTATGTTAAATTATTATAACTCTTGATGTAGTATATGTGGTATAGAATGTGTGTACCTGTAATCAAATTAAAATATGAGGTTACTTACTACTTGTAATATATAAGTCAATTCTTCTTAGTAAATGAGTATATTCATTCTAAATTTTATATTTGTGCATTAATTAGTTACATTTTTATTTAATAGTTAACTTCTACATTTAAATTACCTTTTCAACCTAATAGTTACTTTTTGTATCCAATCTTTACTTTCCAGATACAAAACTTCTTGTAAAGATTTATTACTTTATTTTTGAAGTATTTATTTCATTGCTGAACCATTATTTTTAGTATACATTTTACTTTTAGATGCACTTGATAAATTTTCTAATGACTAATTATTATTTTATTTATTTCTATAATTTCTATTGAAAATATATCTTGTTATGTTGATTTATTACGTTTGTATCTAAATAGTTAAATTCTCTATGTTGATAGTTATTTTTATGCATTTATTTTATGTTTTCTATGGTTACTTTATGTCATCAAATCTTACCTTTTGTATTAAACATTTGTGTTTTGATATTCAATGGTTACTTCGCGTTTCAGATTATTTATTTACATATCATATACTTACTCTTTTGATCAAATCAAGTGTTATACTAGAGTGTGCAATGATTTTCCAAAGTTAATGGATGAAATATTTCTTTTTTTGTTGTGTGCATGTTCATGAGTAGGATCCGATTAAAGATTTGCAAATTTTATTTCAAAATTTACGAATTCCACAAACTACTGGGTCGCTAATGTTACAGTACATGTGTGGGTGGATGTCTGGCCATAGTAGCCCGGGTGGTAAGAGCTCGGTAAGTCCCAATGAAGGACCCGGGTTCGAACCTCACCGAAGGCACTTTGCGAATAGCAATCCACACTGATTAGGCGCGGGAGGGGGGTGACCGGACCACACCCTCTCATGCCTCGAGAGTTTACCATGTCGGCTTCGTCCGAAATGGGTTCTCTCGGTTATCAAAAAAAGTACATGTGTGGGTACACACACACACACACACACACACACACACATATATATATATATAGTTGTTCATTTGTTACCCGCGCGGGTAGTCAGATTTTCGATACCTGCTGGAGTAACTCGGGGTTAAAAGAGTAACTATATGGTACACTAGAGTAACTCTTCTGAATCAAAAGAGTAATTGTATTGATATATAGAGTAACTTTCACAGCAAAAGAGTAACTGCGCAGAAAATATACATTCAGTAAATATATGGACGGGTTTTTTTGTTTTTTTTGGAGGGGGGGATGATATTATTTTTAGATCAAATTTTTGTCTAGCTCTCCAAAAACTTTTTTTCAAAAAAAAAATTTCGAAATTGTAGAGGACTATTTTGTCTAGCTCTCCAAAAAATTTGAGCCAAAAATAATATAACTTTCCCCTCCAAAATCAAAAAACCCGTCCTTATATATATTTGCTGTATATTTTGTACAGAGTTACTTTTTTTGTCAGCAGAGTTACTTTTTTGACACCATAGTTACTTTTTTTACAGCAGAGTTACTTTCTTAACTATGAGAGTTACTTTTTTGGCTGCAGGGTAGCGAAAATCAATGCTACCCGCGCGGGCAATGAATGAACACCCATATATATATATATATATATATATATATATATATATATATATATATATATATATATATATATATATATATATATATAACAATACCCTTTTTCTTACTTTTATATATATATATATATATATATATATATATATATATAACAATACCTTTTTTCTTACTTATTCTTTAACTTCCTCCCTCATATGGTATCCCCTACTTCATGGAACGCAAGATCATCAAGGTAGACGTACTTTTACAGTCCTCTTCTCCATTTTAGCACAATTATGTGGTGTAAATCTTCGAGTTCAATGTTTCAATAGCAATACGTTCATTACTCACTGCGATGCATCATGACTGGCACGCCTGCCGTAGGTTACGCAGCACGTTTGTTCACAGTGATATGAGCATCTAGCACCCGTGCTGCTTATTCTAAGTGTTGGACTTTCTTTTTTTTGCCATTGTCGTTACTTAAGCTAGGTGTCTTATACGTGGTATTATGTCGATGTGCACAGTATTTTGTCATATTAAGTGTGTTTTCCTTTTTTTTTTAAGGTGGGACCGAAGTCATTTTATTAATTCACATCTTTTTGTGCTAGTACTATGACTTCCTCATCAAAACTATCTAGACGGGAAATGGATGAATCTAACATGCGTGCCTTATTGGCTAACAGGTGACTAGCTCCATTTGCCTCACGGTACACATGGTTCAGGTTCATAGCATACAAATCTAACGTAGCCTCCACAATCTGTAGGACGACGCGATCTTCATATCCTCTGCCGTAATTGCCTACCTTGATGGCACGTACAAGGTTCATGCAATCCGTTTCCACCAACAGATTCATAAAACCCAGCCGGCATGCTTCCTTTAACGCCCCTCTCAAGGCCAGCGCCTCTGCCATTAAAGCCGACGTAGCATACCCCAGCTGTAGTTGGATGGTGGCCTTGACCACACCCTGCCCATCACGTATGATCGCGCCCCCGTATGCATCAGTACCCTGCTGCCAACTCGCATCCACATTGAGCTTCAGACTCTCCCCCCTCGGCGGCGTCCATCGCTTGTTCCTCGACGTCGACGGCAGCAGACCTGCCATGTGCGTCCTCCGTTCCAGATTATCTTGGTAATCCCGGACGAGGCTGGTATAGCTGGTCACCAACGTCGCCTCGTATACTGGCTTATCCTCGAAAAGGGACTTGTTCCGAGCCGCCCACGCAGCCCACAGCAGCAGCGCTAGTTCGTCGACCACTTCCTCCTTGGTGTGGCTCGTAAGGATTTGCAGCAGGTCCGTCGTGTTCGCAACCAATTCGGTCACGTTGTTCACCTCCTCTCCCCCGCAAGCCCATACTCTCTTTGCGTGGTCGCATCTGAGGACCGCATGTAAGTCGTCTTCCTCCAGTTGTTTGCAGCGTTGACATACATTTGTCTCCGTCACCTGTCGTCGATTGAGTCTGCTCATGGTCGGGAGTGCATTCTTACAAAGCCGCCATACAAAATGTGCGAGTTTGGGGGGCCACTTCTTCTTCCATAGCTTTTCCATTCATTTCCTTCCGTCACCGGTGCTCCCATCATGCCTTTCGTGATGTATTGGTACACTGATCTCGTGGTAAGCTCTCCCCGTGAGTCGAATTCCCATGCAAGCTGGTCGTCCTCCGCAGCCGCGCTGATCGGTATGTTGAGTATCCGCTCGTGTAGCGTGGGCGGTAAAAACGTGCGAACTCGATCTTCATCCCAAACTCCCTCCGCTTGCTTAATAAAGAACTTGACATATTGTCCATCTCCTGTATGGTCTGCCGCTTCCTCCGTCTGCCAATCGTGAAGCTGTCCAAAGTGGCCCGGTATCCATCTATCCCTGCATGTTCGAATATATGTCCCCCTTCCAACGCGCCATATGAAACCCTCCTTGATGTCTTGTATAGACCCTTGGATACTCCGCCATGTATAGCTCGGTCCATAACCCACAACAGCCTCGAGAATGTCTTTTCTTGGGTAATACTTGGCCTTGAGGACGCGTGCAGCAAGAGAGCCTGGATTCGTTGCTAGTCTCCATCCTTGCTTTGCCAAAAGAGCTAGGTTGAAGGCCTTCAGATTACGGAAACCCAATCCCCCATTGCCTTTCGGCTCACATAGCGCCTCCCAACTTATCCAGTGTATTTTTCGCTCACCTTCTTTGGCCCCCCACCAAAATCTCGCAATCATCCTGCACATCTCAGATAGTAATCCGTCGGGAATTTTGAACACACTCATGTAGTACGTGGGTATGGCTTGGATAACAGCTTTTATAAGGACCTCCCTTCCCGGCTTTGACATTAGCTTTTCCTTCCAGCCTTGTAGTTTCTTCCATATCCTATCTTTGATTGCACTGAAGACCTGTTTCTTTGACCTCCCCATTGCCGTAGGTAAGCCCAAGTACTTGGCATGGCGGTCTACCTCTCTCACCTGCAGCTTCATTTTGATGCTATCCCGTCTATCTTGGCTCACATTAGTGCTAAAGGCGACTTCAGATTTCTCGTAGTTGATCTTTTGTCCTGACACTCTTTCATAGTGGCTGGTAATATCAGCTAGAATATAGCACTCCTCATCGGTCGCCCTTGTGAACAGGATACTGTCATCTGCAAAGAAAAGATGTGACACTCTTGGCCCACTTCTGTTGGCCCTAGCTCCGTGTAATCTTCCCTCCCTATTAGCTTTGAGAAGAGAGAAAGAAAAAATTTCAGCGCAAAAGAGAAAAAGATATGGGGATATAGGATCACCTTGGCGTAAGCCTCTTGATGGTTTTACGGTTCCCGTCCTTGTTCCGTTGATGACGATTGAGTGTGAGACGCTTGAGACACATTCCTGTACTTTTGACCTCCACAACACCGGGATTCCCATCTTCTCCATCGCTCTGTCCAAGAAATTCCATTCAATTCTATCATATGCCTTGCTCATGTCAAGTTTGAGAGCCATAACCCCTTCCTTGCCTTTCTTTTTCTTCTTCATCATATGGAACATCTCATATGCTACCAAAGCATTGTCCGTAATCAACCTCCCATGAACAAAAGCACTTTGATTTTCCGAAATCATCTTATTAAGAAGGGGTTTTATGCGATTAGCAAGCACCTTGGTAATAATTTTATAAGAGACATTGCAAAGGCTTATCGGGCGGAACTCGGAAATTTTCTTTGGTTGTTGCACCTTCGGAATCAGCACTATGTCTGTCTTATTGATCTTATCCAACTTCTTCTTCCCCTTCCACCAATCCTGTACAAAATTGATGACCGATCTTTTAACAATATCCCAGAAATTCTGATAAAAGACCGCCTTCATCCCATCAGGCCCTGGCGCCTTATTGGGATGCATTTGCTTGATGGCACCCCATATCTCCTCCTCCGTAGGTAATCTATCCAACAAAGCAGCTTCCTCAGTCGTGAGGACGCTCTCCAACCCGTCAAAAATGTTGTCGTCTACCACCGGATTTGATGTCCTGAACAGATCTTCAAAGTAATCCACTGTAATTTTTTTGACCTCCTCTGGCGCTTGCTTCCAATTTCCCTGATCATCCATCAACCCTGTAATGTGATTCCTCTTCCTCCTTTGACTCGCCTTGTGGTGAAAGTAGCTTGTATTTTTGTCCCCATCTCTCATCTCATTTGCTCTAGCCCTCGCGTGCCAATAGCTTTCCTGTAATCTAAGCAGTTCATGCACCTCATCTGAGAGCCGCTTGCATTCCCTCAACATCACATCATCGGGCGGTCTGTTTTGAGCTTCTTGTAGATTTTCTTCCGCCTTCTGTAGCCTTTTCTTGATATTGTTGAACTTACCATCAGCCCATTTTTCTAATCTCTCTCCACAGTATGTCGTCCTGTCATGCAAATCGCATCCCAACGCCTCATTTCAGTATTTCTCAATCACCTGTCTACAGTCTGGGGCCGACAACCACATGGTTTCAAATCTGAATTTTTTCTCATGTTTTTCCTCCTGCCTGGATTGCGTAGCCGTAATAAGAATGGGGGCATGATCCGAGTACTGTATCAGGAAGTGACGTACCCTTCTGACCTGGTAAATATTGCACCACTGTTGATCCGCCAAGAATCTGTCCAGTCGCGCCTTCAACCTGGTTTCCTTCTTCTTGCCTCGTTGCCATGTGAAGATATTACCTTGGTATCCCATATCCTTCAGCTGACAGTCTTCTATGGCTTCTCTAAAGTTCCGCATCTGCCATTCAGCTCTGTTCTGCCCGCCTTGCTTTTCCTCATCTCATATGATCTCATTGAAGTCACCTCCTATAATTTTGGGTAGCTGAGAGGAGCCACATATATTTCTCAGAAGATTCCACGTTGCATGCCTTTCCTGCACCGCTGCCCATCCATAGATCCCCACGAAACCAAATCTATTATGGTCCCCATCACCACCCACCTCAGCAAAGATATGGTGGTCAGAGAAAGATACCACCTTCACCGCATCCCCCCTCCACCAAAGACCCAGACCACCTGCTTTTCCCACGCTGTCCACTCCAAACCCGCTTTCGAAACCGCAGCTCCTCCTCAACTTTTCTTGCTCTCGGCTCCTGGTCATGGTTTCCGATATGAAAACCATGTCGGGCATTTCTCTCCAACATCTATTTCGGAGAGACGCATCTAATCCAGGGGTGCCCAGCCCCTGGACATTCCAACATAACAGTTTCATTGCTCTTCGCAGACCCGGTCTGCGCCAAGGTCTGCTACTTGGAGTCGACTCCCTCTGTTGTGTCTCCGGTTCCTCTACCTTTCTTGCTGCCCGCATATTCCTCCCTGTCCACCTCCATATCCCCCGACTGATCCTCCCTGTTTCGTTTGCCCCCAGTTGTCCATTGATTGCTTCTTTCTCCTGATCTCTCTTGTGACGTCGGTATTCTCGTGCGATTGCTGCGCTCCCTGCGCCTGTGTAGTCGTTGTCCTCGGCTCCCACCGTTTCCCAACCCCGCATTGAACGATGGTAGCTGCGATTGTTGTTGTATATATGTACCCTCGCCACAATAGCTGCCCCCGCCCTCCTGTCGCTGTGCTTCCTCGGTATTGCTCTCCGTCTCCCGTTCTAGTGTAAGTTCCTCCTCAAACAAGGATCGCATGTGGCTCCCTCCTTCGTTGATCTCAGTGGCTATCTGTGGTTGCGTATCCACCTCCGGCGGTGTCTCTGGGATTAGCTGCACCTGTCGGCTCACCTTCCTCCTGCTGCTAGTTCTGTTCATCTCTTGCCCCTTCTCCTTGCCCTTCATCTTGTTTAGGTATTTGGTCCCCCCGAACTCCCTCCATGCCTCATCTTCGATCTCCTGCCTTCTGTCTACTCGTCCCTCGTCGTCCTCATTCTGCCCAGTTGCATCTGCCTCAAGGTTTCTATCCGCAACCCCGCTTGCTCGCGCTGCACTGGTTCCACCCCGACGTTGTGCCCCCTCCGATTCTCCCCCTTTCGCGTGGATCGGATGTTTAGGGTTGTCACCGTCCACTCGGCCCGCCGTTCCCATCTTCTCAGTCGGCTTCCTCACAAAGGCGATGGGTCTGTTGTGATCCCCCGTCCCCCGAAGCTCCTCCAAAACATGTTTGATCCACCTCTTCACCGGCGAAGCTTTCACCCACGGCCCCCATGTGCATGGTTGATTTGGTACTTCCTCCTCAAAACTGCAATCTTTATCAGCGTGCCCTATGATCCCGCATAGGAAGCAATATGTTGGTAGGCGTTCGTATTTGATGTCCACCTGTATCATCTTTCCGTCCTTATTCCTGATCTTCTGGTTCTGGCGGATAGGCTTTGTAACATCGACTTGTACTCGAACTCGGCAATAGGAGTCCCACCCCCAGTTGGAGTGGTCGACTTCTTGGACCTCCCCTACCTTTGCTGCAATCAATCGCACTGCCTCTTCCGACCTATACCCTAACGGCAGGTTATACAACCGGATCCAGAACAAACATAGCTTCAACTCGACTTCCAGTGGTGTTTCCTCCGCCCATATCTCCTTCGTCACCAGCAGACTGTTGTCGAAGTTCCACGGACCTTCATGCATCACCTTCTCCCGATCCTTCCAGTGAACAAACTGGATTATGAACACTTTGCTTGTTATTTGTCGGAACGTTGCCTCTCGCCGCAGCCCCCACGCTCCAATGAGCGTTCTAGTCATCGCGGGAAAGTTATATGGTCTTTCAGTCATCAGGCGCCCTACCAGGGCAAGTTCGATGTGCTCTCCGCTCGTCGGCACTGTAGTTCGCCGGAAGTTGATCATGTCCTCCTCTCCTTCATCTTCCACCGATAGTCTCGCGCATCTCACACTCAGATCATCCGCCATCTCGGACGGAGGGAACCTGCAAAACTAACAGAGGCTAAGCCACGGTGTCCGCGGAGAGAGAGCTCGTACGGCGCCGCCCCCGTCCAAAGAATCGCCACAGCGAAACCCTAAACGTGGACTGCGAAACCCTTTCTGGATTGCTACAACAAGTATAGCGTTTTTATGCAGACTGCCGCGTTTAGGTGCACATTCAATTGTCTAGGAAAAGAGATCGAAATTGAGAAAACAAATTGTCTAGGAAAAGAGATCGAAATTGAGAAAACAAACATACAAATTTATAGTTCAAGGTTAAAAGTACTTCCTCCTAAATAAGCCGAATCAGTTTTCGAATCGGTTTGTCACTGCATTTTCCTTTAGCTTTAGCGGTGAGTGCTTTTGTACTCGATGAGTCAGAAGCGATGTGCTAAATACATAAATAGGAACTAAAACGGAACTTCTTGAGGGGAAGGGTGTTGATTCCACGCCGCTCTCTTACTAATATATCTTTTCACCCTGCGACTGAATTTCACCAACATTTCATCTCTAAGATAGTGCACCCTTTAGCTCGATTTACAGTCTCTCAGAGCACGCATCCAGTCGTCCTCCGACTATTGTTAAATTAAAACACGATTGAAAATGTCAGTACCACATTGGAGCAGAAAGGAGCGGCAACTCAATCTAAGCTCGACCACAATAGCATATGCTAAGGTCATGCAAAGATGAAATTCAACCAATAGTAAGATCTTACATAGCTATGGCACGGGCAAATATTGTGTACATGACCATTACACTTAATTTGTTAATAGTATGAGAAGACGTCTAATCCCACCACACAACCACGAAGCAGTTTTAAATTGTTTCTATGAAACCCCCTAAGGGAGTTTCAAACCACAACCTGCGTACAATCAACAACAAGCTGAAGGCCCCCTACCTTAGGGAGTTTCGAACCACAACCTATGTACAATCAGGAACAAGCTTTATCAGCTGAGCCCGTTGTTTAACCGTATAAAATAATTTCTTACTAACTGTACGAGAAGAAGAGGTCCAGCCCCAGCACTAAACTAAGATTCAAGGTCTTTAAATTATTGCTATAAACCTTTCCTCCAGATAACCAACGGATTTGGATCCAAAACTTACAATCAGCAACAGGCTTTATCAGTTGAGCCAGCTATCAAGTGGATTTGAAGGCAGCAACTACAACGCAAACTTGTCTTGCGAGCTCCTTTAACTGGAACCACCTGTTCACTTTCTTCTGTTTCCAGATTATCTATTCATTTTCGATCAAAAATAGATGCATCTAACCACACATCGGTCAACCGAGAATCCACATGCTTGTGTTTTGCAAAAGCAGCGCTAAAGTGAAGTGGGACTTTCTCTAAGGCAGTAGTAAAAAGAAGATGAAGTAGCCGAGAGGGTAGTTAGGAAGTTGCGCTGAAGTGCCACAACTTCATTTGCAGGAAAGGATTGTCAAGAAACCCAAATAAGAAACTGAGACAGGGAGATTGATTGGCCAACGCTGCCAACAAAATACCCTAACATTTCATCATATGGCATGGGGTTGAAAAATCCAGGTCAGGTAGACTGCTAGCTAGTACATTTGAACATGGGTACAGATGATTTATGTCGTCGTCATCAATATATATGATATCAATTTCACTACCGCGTTACACAATTTTGCATGTTTTTGTTTAGAGGTGATGTCTGGAGCCCACTTCGGTTGTCCTTGTGTGAACGAAGTACTTCAAAGGTTTTCAAAGCACGACACTTCCAGACAAAATCTTTGAAGCACCAAATGAAGAAATAGCCTATTAGCCACTGTCGTACGATTGTTGAGACGCATTTGTTGCAATTTCGCCACACCAACTTCAAGACCTGATTAATTTCATAAACCAGTACCTGCGACTAAGAATCATAAATTAATATCAAATAATTTCCAGAAAGTACAAATTAGGATTTCACTGGACTAGGCCGACTACTTCTGCACATTATACAACCATGGCAAACCACTGCCACACAGTTCGACCTTGTATGGTAGACAAACGAGGATATCCATCCTCAATTGCTCACCACCTACCGCTAAGCGATCTCCTGCCATCTCGAACTTTATGACGGTTGCCATTGTCTCTGCCCACCACCATCTTCCTCCCGACTATTCCAACAGAACATGATTGTTACCAGATAAAAACAGAGTCAACTATTCCTTTACAGAAAAACCTCTTATAACCATGGACCCAATAAATAAGAAGCCATCTATTGGTGAATGAAAAATCAATAGGGAGGCGCCTATTGTCTATAATACATCTCTTCCATAAGAATTTTTTTTCTCCGCTTCTGCATTTTGCAGAATGACAGATAAGATACATATGTACAAGGCGACGGACAGCTGGTATATCAACTTGATAATGGGCTATTATTTTCTTCCCAGGACCCTTCATATTGAGTCTGCCGGGGTACACACAACGTGAAGGCAAAAACTTCAAAGAAGTTAAAGCGAGTCCTGGAAAACCCACCTTGATAGGGGAAAAAAGAATGGATTCCTGCATACAGAGAATGCAGCTGTCAGATGTTTGTAAAGTGAAAGAAACCCAGACCAAACGTTAATTGAATTGAATATGCAGTTTCTTACTTGCACGTTAAACACCACTCTCAATGAGGTCTCCAGTATCCAGGTGGTGCTACAGAATAAACAAACGGGGATTTTAGCAAGTAACATTCGCAGTTAAATGGAAGCAAACGTTAGAACACCGAACACCAGTCAGTTGAAAAGACGGATGACATGCTAAAACTATATTTCATATTGACAGAGTTGTAATGTCTAGTTGAGAAATTGAGAAAGAGGAGAGCCGTAGTTAATCAATCACCTCCCGCCATTCGAGGAATGGTAGTCGCTGGTGGCCTTGAAGCTGGAACAGAGTACTGGTAACTAGATGCCACGGGCGGATGAGCCCAGCCCTGATTAGGAAGTGGCGAATTCGCAGATGGACCATAATATGACACTGAATTAGATGTTGCCTCCGCCTTGTCAGAATTTATGTTACCTGAATGTCAGGCATAGACAACAGGAAAAGGCCTCTTAAAAACTGCAGAACTTATAGCCACGCAGGTAATGCAAAATCAAAGAAAACAAGTGTTACCAAGAGGGCCAGCAGCTGCAAAGCTACTACATCTGTCGTGCTGAGCTGAACCCTGGGGGCTGTGACCATTTAAGGAATTGCTACTTAGCTGATCTTTGCCAAAATGAATGGGCTGGCTCAACGCAACCGGATTATTTTCACAACGAGACTGTGAACTCTGGCTTTCCGCTTGCATATAAGAGAATTGATTTGACATCACGGGTGTTGGTGGCTGAAGGTAGTAAGCCTTATTTGAAGGAGCATTTCCAACAGATAAGTTGTCAGATCCTGGACGGGATTCCATATTGCTGCCATAAGTTGGTCCAAGAGATGTAGCAGATAGCTGTTTCTGGTTCGAAAGATCTCTATATCCAGGTGCATAATATTGTGAAGTGTCTGATGATATCACATCAGGTCTGAAGTTAATGGATTGTGACAAACAATTCTGTGTTCTCTACAAGCACGGAAGGATATAGTTCAGATAGGTGAAAATCAGCAAGTAACCTACAACAAGGAAAGTCAACTTAAATAATTACTCCACTTACATTTACGCTTACATAATCATTTGAGCTAACAAAATCTGTGGGGGTATTAGATACAGCAGGAGTGTGGACCGAAGATGGACTAGCTTCTGATGGTGGTGGTGGAGGGGATGACGGCAAAGGAGGGGGGGATGGTGGCCTCTCTTCAGGCAGAGGAGGAGCAAATGTCAGTGGTTGGTGATCGTCAAATCGACCAGCAGAATGAGATGTATTAGATCCCTGTCCATGGTACGACGAGATGCCTTCCAGTTCATTAGGTGGAGCAACATCCTCCATCTCAAGCTCTCCATCAACTTCCTCCAAGATGTGTTTGTGCTTTTCTGCAACTAAAGGTTCAGTGGGCTTCATACTATCATCCATCTTAGCATCCCCCTCAGGGGTAACAGCCTCGAAACTCTTATCATCATCACTTCCTTCATCGCTGTCAATTCGAGAATCAAGGAGACCCGGAAGGTGGAAGCTGGTATTGCTGATGCCAGAAGTAAACAAATCAGCAAAAAGAAAAGCGCCCTACTTTAAGATACAAACAATATCAAGGCATGCTATCAAAAAAAAAACTCTCAACAAAAAAAAAACATCAAGGCATTTGAAGCTAACCTTCCATACTCATCAACGAGCATACCCTCCATCTCCCGAACAGGATCGTCCATCGCTCTTTCGGTTCTTGATGGGCGTCTAGAGAAACCATTACTAAATGAAACATCATTAACAGATTCAAGTTCACGTATATGATGCCGGATAATGGAATCAGGGAAAGCTTTCCGGTCAAGCCAAAGTCGCAAGACCTGCTTACCAAAAATGAGTAGCAAAACAAAGTTTAGGGGCTACTGTAAGTGGAAAATGAAACTAAAAATAAACAAAACAAAATTGCTGGGTAAAATATTATATAACACCTTGAGGCACTGTCTCCTATTTTCACAGGCAGCAATACCAGGTGGAGCAGCAGCAGAGAGCAGGCGTGGTAATACTGTCAGGAACAGAGAAGGATATACCTCACCCGCAGAACCTGTATTTCAGAAACCGAATGTTGGTAATGCTTCATAACTACGCTTAGAAATAGCAATATTTTTTATAGTCTGACCTCTACAACTTCGTGTGATTGAGTCTACCAAGAAGAACAGGTCTACTCTTCGGTGCAAGCTTAGCTCCTTTTCCAAATTAAGAAGAATGCTTTGAACAACCTAGATAAAGGTAACAAGTATCACAGGTCAAAAGAAGCAATCCTTAACAAATGTGACCTTGTGCAAGCCGAAAGACTTATGCTGAGATAAACATAATATAATTAGAAACGTTTTACATTGCAAAGAATATATACATCTCTAAAACCAAAGAAGAACAAAACCTTTAAAGGTTTTTTTTTTAACTTTCCACTAATTAATTTTATTAAAGCTCAGAACTAACTAAGGCTACAAGACGTGCAGGAATAAGACTTGGGTCCCTGATCGTGCTTAGACTGCCATGAAGGGCACTCCTCGCAACCTCATGGCCCACAGAGTTACAGGATCGTTTGACAAAAGTAAAAGAACAGGAATGAAAAGAACTAGCTAAAGAAAGACTATCTTCTATAAGCAAGCCTAAATCATCTTGTCTCTTTAGTGCCGTAAGCAGCGAATCAATCACCGTCTTGGAGTCGGATTCCACTTCAATCGCCTTCCATCCCCAATCAAGAGCATGCTGGACCGAGGATAACACTGTCCGTGCCTCTGCAAGCGAGACAAACCCAACATACTTGGTTTTTTCCGCCACTACCGCAACCACCTTGCCACCATCATCCCGCAGCACACCGCCCAGTCCAAGCCATCCATCCTGACCAATGGCTGTGTCACAGTTCACCTTAATACGGCCTTGAGCAGGGAGAGTCTACCTTGAAGGGTTAGGCACTGGTTGTTGTGCTCCATTGCCCGTGTTGTCATTGTTATACAGCTTAAAATCCATGACGAAGGACTGTAGCTGACATATTGTAACATCAAGGAAGGTATCCAAATTCTTGAAGACATAGTTATTGCGATAACTCCATACTCCCCACATGATGCCGGGGACTTTTATAAAATCAGCCCCATCCAGTCGAGATTGTAGATCCTTGGCTTTGCCACGAGCAATGTGAGTCTGGACAAGATAGGAGAATTTGCCCCAAGTTGTAGGCGCAGAATTACAATCGAACAGTGCATGAGAAATTGTTTCTTTATCAGCATTACAAATAGGGCACCTACCATCCGGAGAACAATGCCTATCCCATAATCCGCCTTTAGTTGCCAACCCCCCCCCCCCGGTACACATTCGCCAAAGGAAGTGGGAAAGCTCTGGGGGCAATTGGGATTTCCAAACTAAAATCCACAGCTCGTCTCTGTCAGCCAGTCTGGTCCGTATGAACTCCTCCTTTCCCAAAAGGCTCAGCCAGTAGGCTGTTTTTGTAACGAAAATACCTTTTGTCATTGGGCCACCAATATGGAACATCTATTAGAAGTCGATTACTGATAGGCGTGTTTAGAATCTGGTTACACACCTCATTAGATAAGATGGTCAATAAAAGGTCCTCGTTCCACACCCCAACCTCTGAGTCAATCAGCTCATGAACATACTCCAAATGGTGAGAAGAAACGGGATGGGAGTCCACCAAACAAGAATGTTGTCCCAAGATCCACTTGTCCCTCCAGATATGAATTTTTGTTCCATCTCCCACTCTCCAGTTAGCAAGGAACGAGGTATCCAATACCGACGTCGTTTCGACAGCTTGGAAATAGGTATTTACCGATATAACAACGGAAATATCGACAAATGCAATTTTGGTCGTTTCGGCGCCAAAATGAACTAATTAAATCATGAAATTTTACAGGTGTAATCTCTACACCTACATGCATCGTTTTATGCAATAAAATTTTATAGTGGGTATGTGGGGGGTGGGGTGTCCATCATGTGGGAGGTACGGAACATGTCTTGTTTTTTGGGGATTTTGATGAAGGATTTCGATGACAATATGTAGGAATTAAGATTTGGAATTTTACTAGCACAATCCATAAACATAAATACAAACACTTACACAATACTATCCAATTTACAACACAGTGATAGCATAGTAACTCACTAATTGATATCAGTTGTATGTCGAGTTACGCATTGATTCTCCATACAGTATTGAGTTGATATGGTTGACATATTGCTCCAGTGACATGTACATTATGTAAGATTGGTTGTATGAAGTTGTGTTGCTCATTCATGTGCAATATTGTATAAGTGTATAATACTCATTTGTATTATATTCCCATTACTCTTTAGTAAAACATCTTCTACTAAACATAAATAAGTAACTAATTATATCAATACTAAATATAATATGCTTAGATAAATTGCATGATAACAGTAATTAATAGTGTTGTAATTAGGTAGATCTAGTGATAATATTGTAGATCTACATAATATACTTATAGATGCATGTATAGTTCACATAAACATATAAAAATTAAAGTAATACTAGGTTTTGACTGTGAAAACCCCTTTTTTAGGTGAAAGTGGAAGAAAAAAGTAGGAAAAAGAGATGGAGAGGTTGCTAATGGTAGAAAATGAAGAGATTAGTTAGAATTACCTTGATTAGGGTTGGTATTAGCTCCAATCGCCAAAAATCATCCAAATGCGCCTTTTCTCCTCCTAAGAATTCACAACAGTCATTCTCGCAAAATATGGCATACCCGCTGGTATATCACCAATTTTGATCGGTACAGTGAAGTTAGTAGTGCATTTTGCACCGAAACCATCGAAACATGGCGGTACACATGTCGGTATTATCGATATTTGTGATCTTATCGTTGCGCGCGCATGCATCTGTGTCAGTACCAGGGGGTATCGGTATTTCGGTCAAAATACCAGCAATACTAATGATACCTCATTCCTTGCCAGTTAGTGCCTTCCAGAAGAGTAGTTTTTGTTCCCAATATGCTGCACTAGGTAAAGCTTGGGTTGTAACCACAGGTGGCCTCCATAATAGATGACCGGGGAAAATATCGTGCCTTAAGGACTTTATAAGCAAGAGAATCTTTGTCAGCAGTCTCCATAATTGTTTAGCCACCATCGCTTGATTCAATGAGTGCATATCACGAAAGCCCAACCCCCACCCCCGGCTCTCTTCAGCCTACACAGGTTTGCCCAATTGAGCCATGACAATTTTCTTTCCTTGTCCTTCGCACCCCACCAAAATCTTGCAATGCAACTTTGTATTTCATTAATTAGTTTGGCCGGTAACTGAAAAATATTCATTACATAATTGGTATCGCTTGCGCAAACGCTTTTATCAGGACCTCTTTCCCTGGCTTTGATAGGAACTTTTCCTTCCATCCATGTAGCTTCCTCCAAATTCTCTTTAATGTAGCTGAAAACTTGCTTCTTTGATTTGCCAATGGTTGTCAGTAGTCCCAAGTACTTAACATGCTTGTCCATTTCCCTCACTTGCAAGAGATCATGTAGCTCACTCTTCTTTTGGAAAGGTATTCCTTTGTTGAAAGCAATCTCTATTTTAGATAAATTTATTTTCTGACTTGATGCATGTTCGTACTGGCTAATCAAGTTAGCTAATCTCAGGCACTCGTCTCGTTTTGCTTTCAAAAACGAAATACTGTCATCTACAAAGAAGAGGTGAGAAATACGCGTTCGATTCCTACTAACCTTGATTCCCCGAGTAAGTTTTTCATGCATAGAAAGAGAAAGACAGTGGAGTAGGGAAAAACTACAATGGCCAGATGTAGTAGGATAGATCAGGGTTTTTAGACCCAACCTGACCGGTTGAATGGGTTGACCCACCACCCGACAAGTATATCAGGTAGGGTAGGATTGAACCTTTTTTTTGCCAAGACTCGACTTTGACCATGTGATCTAGCTGGTTTAATCGCTAATCGGTGACCCAGCCCATGGTCAAAGACCCAACCAGCATCTGAAAAAAGAAAAGTCACCCTTAATGATCATGCGACTAACTAGCATCCTCATCCACTCAAAACCAACATTCTATGTTAAGATATTCACTAAATTAAGGCATCTATATCTTATTTTGAGCATTTGCTTACTAATGGATGCTTGATTGGATGCTCGATTTCAAAGGTTTGAGGTTTCCTTCATAATATCAAGCTTTCATATAGTGAATTGTATACATATACATGTATGGACACACATATAAATATACATATAGACATACATATTGTATGTATATACACACATATACAAATACATGTGGGTACATGTTGTTATCTTACATTTATGATGTCATGCTGACATCACAGGGTCAACCGGGTTAACCAACGTTTGAACTTTACAAATGACCCAAACGCTTTGTCGGATCAACCTCAGTATTGGGTATGAAACCTTGATGAAAAATAATAGCCACACTACTTAGCTCGTGTGGATTAGAGCTTTGTAGACAGAAGTTAATTTCAACCAATTTTATCTGATGCATAGTCCTTATTAATAGAGTTGTCACAACTTTCAACAATCTTCAGTACCAAACACATGTAGGTAAATTTTCATTATTCCTTATCTTGAATCTGCATTCATAGTCATGGATATTTCTACCAATGAGTAAGTATTGTGATATTTCGTTGTGTAGAGTCAAATTTTATCATATACCACTAAATTCAGAAAGTATTTACTGATATGGCAAAAAAAATTGTGGGAGCTTGTTATTGTTGAAGAGGAGCTAGGGGATTTCGACAATTGGAGCTCGAATAAGTTATATCCAAGGTATGTAAGTATTAATTATTTTCCCTCGTTAACACCCATGTCTTCTTAATTAAAACCTGGTTTCACCCAAGAAATGTGTTCAAAGGACAAAGATCCCCCAAAATCATCATCATCAAAGCCTCGATCCCAACCATGTTGCGGTCAACTACATGGATCCTTCTTTTCTAATTAGTTGTTTTATGGATCATACTCTAATCAAGATGTAAAAATTCAAAATCTATCATTATAAGTTCTTCCCAAGTTAATTTAGGCATGCCTCTGCTTCTTTTGATCGTGCTTGACTCAATAACCTTCTTCAAATAGCTGAATTTGTCAGTCTGCATTGCAAATTTCCGTACTACCTTGAACAACCCTCATGCAACTTGTCCTCAATGCTCACCACCCCCACTTTCCTCCTGATATGGTGATGTAGGAGAAGCATAGAGTTTTGAATAGTCTTTTTAGTGGTTTTTATAATGTTTTATCAGTTGCCTTATGAGTGTTTTAGGGGTTATTTGATATTTTCCTTGTCTGTCTTGTAAAGCTTGTGGTTTAGTCCCACATTGGCTAGTTCTCTAGTGAGTTAGGTTTTAACACCTATACATAATCTTTGCAATGCTCTCTGAAAGACAGACTTGATGATTGAAATCTTTTGATGAATATTATTCCTTTTTTGAATAATTATTTAAGATTAGTTTAGATCTTGATAATTAGTCTTAGATTTTAGTCATTAGGTTCTCCATCATATAGTCATTCCTCAAATGATCTTTTCTTGTCCGCCCACAGATTCATCTCAACATATGCATTTCAGCCATATTCATCTTGTTGAGACCTTGTTTCTTCACTGCCCAACATTCACTCTAATATAGCATGGTTGGCCATATAAACTATTCTATAAAAGATCCCCCGAACTACTACTTTAAATTGATTCGTAGTGGTATGTATTCATAGATCTACAACTTTGTTTCTTATATCAACATTACCATCAAAACGATCTAAATACTACACCAAATGTGAGTATTGTCTAGTGGTTTGGAATAATTGATAGTAGTAAGTTGATTACTATAGAGATATTTTAATGACAAGTATTATTTAGCTTAAGAGTAAGAAATTTATTAATTAGTAGTATAAACATGGACAAACAATTTATCGTGAAAAAAATTATATTACATGACTTTTGATCATAAATTGGGTTATATAGTTCACGTGTTGAACAACCCCCACAACATGAATATGGTGGACATGGTAACTACGCGTCTTACATCTACCCCACTACTAATGTCATTGACCCATGGGGGAGGCAATGGAGAACCTAGTGAATAAAATCTAAGACTAATTATCTTAGATTTAAATTAATCTAAAATAACTAATCAAAAGGAATAAATATTCATCAAAAGATTTCATTCATCAAGTCTGCTTTTGACGAAAGCCTTACAAAGACTATATATAGGTGTTTAAACCCAACTCACTACACAACTAGCCAATGTGGGACTAAACCACGGGTTTTACAAGACAAACTCGGAAAATATCAAATAACCCCTAAAATGCAAGGAAATTGATAAAATATTATAAAACTATTAAAAAAGACCATTTAAAAGGCTACGTTCGTCCTACATCAGGGGGGGGGGGGGGTTCACTATTGCATTATCTAGATCTGACATTTCAAAAAACATGGAGTCACATTAGAGATGTTGCCTAAATTCCTTCACAGTCGTGAAGTCAAGTGCCAAAGTCGTAGTTGGCTTTGAAGAAGAGTTAGAAAACCGAGGAAGAGTTTCTCAAAAATTTTGGTATAAAGAAGCCTAGGTTTGAAGAGAGCTACGAACAATATGCCAATCATATCAAGCAGCTCCCTACTTAGACAACAACTGCCAAGCAGGGGAGGTAAGTCACTACATCCAAATCTATTCAAGCTTTTGTTTCATTAAAATTAACTTGTATTTAATTAAATGGTGTATATTCCGGCTTGTATCTAGTAGACTCTATAATCTCTAATTATAGTAATATCCACTTTGTCTATCTCCAAATGTGACTCTAAGACTCTATTAGTAATAGTGTGACTCACTGACTTGTATCAAGTAGACTTGCTCAGTTGTTGGAGGTTGTCAGTTATTGCATACATCATGCAATTTGAGCTTTTTTTCATTAAAATCAAACATGGTATTAATATTAAATGATGTGTGTTGTGAGTTGTGACTTGTATCTCGTAGACTATAATGGTTAATTATGGTATAACATTATGATTCTCCTTTGACTTGACCTTTTTTTTTACTCATAGATAACATATACATTAAGGACCACCCCCTTATATATTCAATAAATGACACTATTGCAATAATAAGTGTATATGAGTATAATTTGTGTTTCCAACATAACTGAATTATTCTGGCATCGAAATCAGCTAATGAAATCCCATGGCAATAGCTCAGTTACTTACCTCACACAGTAAGGAACAGTCCCCACACACATCATCATCTAAGCCTTAATCCAAACCATGTTGAGTCTGCTACATGGCTACTGTCCCCGCACACATTCAATTTAAATATTAAAAGAATCAAATATTTGCATATAAAAATTATTTAGATGTAGAGAATTATACTAGTAAAGTTTCATGAGTTGATCTGCTCACTTTGGCATCAAAATGGCCAATATTGCATCTTTTACAATTATCGTCTGTATTTGAAATGTATAATTCGACACTATCATAATGGCATCTACATTGCATAACTCGTCCCTCAGGCATCTACACTTCAATTTGAGAGGAGGTTTTACAATACCTATCTATTCTTAGTTTATTCTCTGGTTTGTTTACATTTTCTATACCTAGCCCTCTATATAGTAGCCATCTTGATGTGACTCTTTGCATAGAATATAGAAGCCAAATTTCATTGTCTTTCTAGATCTAATTTGTACGACGTTCCAGATTCGTTCAGACTAATCAAAACTACAGCAATGATTATCAAAATCAACATTATATCTTAGCAATTTAATAATATTTTAAATGAACAAAAGAAAAATGTCTATCATCAAAAGAAGCAATCAATAATAAAGATAAATAACAAATGACCATATCATCATATCAACCAAATGTAATTTGACACACTCAACAAATTGGATGGATAATCCATTAACTGTTCAGCTGACTACCTATAACCGGTATCCATAATCACTTTCCACTTAATTATCCTTATTGATAACGCAATGTTAATGGATGCCCTCAATTGCTTTACTTATATGTCTTCCTTATCCATGGATATAAGGAGAGGATTACCATAGTGACAGATATCCATGCAACATGCCACATAACATAATTTCCTAATTCTGGGAGCATTTGTCACTCAAGGATATTCTTTGGACGGGAAACATTCTTACTAGAAATGTACTACATTCTGCCAAGTCTCAGATGTGTTATTTTTCTCCTTGCCGAAAAATAAATACTAATGTATAACCCGGTTGTTTTACTTATTTTCCTTCCATGTCTATGGCTACGAGGAAAGATCAGAAGTGATAGAAATCCAACAACCCAGCATGCCATATGCAACATTTACACTCAGGGAGCCACTATTCGTCAAGGATGTTTCATCGGACTGAAAATATTCTAAGAAGAGATAAGCTGTATACTATCAAGACTCATAAGTTTCTTTTGTTGCATTGTAATTTTACAGGAACAATGCGTTCTACTATTTTCTAGTATTCATTGTCAACACATCTAAATCAAACTAACCAAAATAGATGCTATGTAGATTAAATGTGGGATAAATTTGACAACACACACACAAAAAAATATATATATATATATGGGATGATCGCCCTATAATGTTTTATTATTTGGATTTCTCCATATGTGAAGTGCAGTTTCTAGTAAAGTTCTAGAAAGCCAACTTGGAAATAAGGAGATTATTCAGAACTCATTCTAAATACCTATATCATGCATACTTAACATAGTATCATATATATGATATATGATGGATGATTCAATGGTCTTATTAGTTGTCTAGGTTTGTTCATGCATAAGATGTAGCTGCTCACTACAACCAGAATGTCAGATAGGAAATAAGAAATACATACAACCCAAGAGAACAGCATATGACCAGATAGTACTTACCTCAGCAGCAATGCCAATCCTAGCACATTCGATTGCATGACGAGTTGCCCGAACAATACTTTCTTTTGCTCTAGTCAAGGTGCATAATAAAGCCTCAAAAGATTTCAATTGAGCATTAGCTTCGGCATGCTGATAGACGTGTTTCAGCAATTTTTCTGACTGCGCTAATGCTGGACCTGATCGTGTTTCATTTATGCCCAGTTGCTGTGAGGAGAATCTCTGCCTTGGTGAAGGGTCCGGACTTTTACCTAGGAGATGGTTCAATTTATCACTAGAATTTTCCCTGAGATAAGCAGATGGGCTTGGGAAACTGCTAGAAGGCTTATCAATGACACTGTTAGATCGAGAAAGCAGGCGCTTCGCCTGTGCAGCGGCTATCAAAACTTTCATTGGAGTAGATTCTGGGGAAAAAGCCAAATCTTTTGAAGCTGACATTTGCTTAAGCTCCCATGCTGTCTGCAGCCTACAATGGCAAGAAACTAAATATTTAAAATTACTCCGCACATTGCCTACTCAAAACACAGTTGAGGACTTACCTGAAATCAGTTCCAGCATTTTTATCTGTTGTCACACTTGAAGATTTTGTATTTTCATTGACAATGTTCAGTGAGGAACCTTGTTTCTGACCAGAAGCTCTTATATTCTCATTGATGCTGGAGGGAGTTGCATCCCTGGCCTTGGGAATGGGATCCATATTTGATACTGCACCTTTATATTCAGGTTTTTCATCCAGCTCAACACGTTTTACAGAGGGCAGATTTCTCATTGAACAATCAGCAGACCCCTCTTCGCCCTGAGATAAAGCCCCATTCTCTTTTATCTGTGGTGAAAACTGCTCCACTTTACACTGGGAGGGTGCATCCTTATCCATCTTGTCACGGGCACTTATTACAGATGGTGGAGGACTCTTTGCATGAACTTCCACAGGGATCACTTCAACATCAGCAGTAACATTACTCTCCCTAATTGCTTCATCCTGAAAGGGCATATCAGCCTTGTCACCACTGTCACATTTACCTTGTTGTGGACTTTTCAGAACTGCCTCTGTTGCAGTCACTGAAACAGTGGGAGAAATACTGTATTTGTTAACAGTAATACTCTCATTACACTCCTCTTGTTGAGGGGATACTGTGGTTTCCAAACAAATCTTGTTAGTGTTTGCATCAGAAGATGCTTCTACTTTGTCTGGGTTAACATGGGGTATTACTTCAAATGCAGAACTTAAAACTCCATTACAGTGGGAGCTTTGAGCATCACGTGCACATTCAGTTGTTTTGCAATCTACAGCAACTGCAGGAACTACTAGAGAGGAATTATGACATTCATTTGAAGAATTATCATGAACATCTGCCATTTCGACATCATCATTGTTAGCTTCAGCAACATTTGCAGACATGGCTTCCAGAGCACGATGGATGCGTTTAGATGGAGGCAGTGCAGCTTCAACGTCAATACAGCTTGCCAATTGAAAATTTTTCACTTTAGGCATATCCATCCCATTGCTGTGAATAGTATCATTAGAGGTAGGAATAGCCTCAGGCTTGCAACCATCTAAGCTCGAGTGCTCTCTCTTACTTGGTAAATTATGATTGCCGCATATATTTATTGAAGTTTCCTTTACAGACTTGCAAACAGCCAGAGTTTCTTCTCTTTTATCCTTGTCGTGAAGTTCACGCATGCGTGCTCTCGCTCTTTTAACTAGCGGTAGGTGTCCATCACCATCGCCATTGCCAACAGTCTCAGTTGTCCTATGTGAATTTACAGATGCTAAAGTATCCTTCTGATTATCATTCTGAATACCATGCTTATCCAATTTATCACTTGTTAGGCTATGAGAAACTCGTTTTGCACAAGATTTTCTGTTCTTCTTAAGGACAATAGTTCCAACATGGTCGCCATCATCTGTTTTTACTTTGCTAATACCATCAGGACAATCTGTAATATGTTGCTCGTCCTTCTGCTTCAATTGCTGAGGAACATTTCCCTTCCAAGACATTGCTCTAAATTCAGCTTCCACAGTTTTATCTGTACCATTCTCAATTGTTTTTGCACCAAAAGAAACAGACACGACATCATGGCAAGCTGAATTATCGGAAAATTTCTCATGTGGTATATTTTCGTGTTCACGTTGATCGTGTTCAACAACAGGCTCTAATACGATGTTAGTAATAGAGTCCTTGTTAGCAGATATGTCAGTACATTGGAGCTTGATAGGATCAACCCTTGCTGAGCTTCTGGACCTGCGAATTGATGGAAGCTTTTTCTCAGTAACATTCTTTTGTGTTGGTTTCTCTCTGGATCTCTTCCTTGAAGATGTAATGGTAGCCAGAGGAGTTTGTCTAAGCTCATGAAGCATGGAGGACTTATCAGTTAATAGGCCAGAAGCACCATGATTTAGATTATCATCAACTTTCGTAGGAGATCCAGAATATTCACATGCTTTAGTATCCCTGTTGTTCTCTTTGGTGGCAATTAAGTCATCAGGTTGGTTCCCAGTGATTTTCTGGAAGCTATCATCTGGATCACTAGACTCGGGCATGCAGCTAGGACCTTGTACAACACTGGAGTCTGAAGCAAAACTCTCACCAACCTTATCAATTGCTTCATCCCCTCTCTGACTCTGTTTATCAAAGCTATCAATAATTTCTTCTACGGCTCGACCAAAATCAGCTCCTTTACCCTGACGTTTACCCAGAAGGATTTTCTTCTTCTCTTCTGTAAATGCTTCGATTTCAGCATTGTTGCAGAATGCACTACACGTGAAGAAAAAAACTTCCATCAGAAAAAACTGCCTGCTGAAGAACTGTAAGACTTAAAGTCGTCAACCACAGCGTCAAAGAAAACCATCATCGTGTCTAGCTAATGACACGGGCTTCAAAGAGACAGACCATGATGAAATGAGAAATAGAACTTGTATGCTGACTATAATGTTATATTTGAAGTAACTGAAATCTTGTCTGGAACCCCTAAATCCCAACTAACTTTGGAAATTAAAATTACGGAGGATAAGGAGCTGGTTAAATATTCCGCAAAAATTACATTCTAACTGCAATTCTTCATTGGCTAAGGATGGATTGTCAAGAACTTTTTAGTATCTTTAACAGGTGGGGTATCAGGTGTATGGCAGCTGGAATTAAATGATAAGAGTGGAGAATGTTAGTAGAATTCGGCGTTCTGTGTTTCCCTTTATAAGCTGCAAAACATCTCCCTCAATCCAGGTCTCCTGTACTTAATTCAGTTGTACTTGTGATTCTAATGCACTTCAACCATTGCTGTAATAGTTAATGTCTGGGAACCTCATCTACAAACGGAAAAGACAGGATTCCTAGATGTTCTTTTTTCTGGTTAACCATTAAAGTTCACACCAGTCACCAAATACATAATCACTGTCATCTAGGTGATAATTTTCTTTTTAGTGCACAGTGGAGGTCATGCCTCCACCGCACACTTGTTTTTAGGGGGAGGGAGGGCTGATAAGAAACTAAGAGAAAGCTCTTATCTAACATTATACTGACTTAACTATACCAGCTAAACCCATTTTCAATTCCCAGCTCTGTACTGTTCAACATAACAAGTATTTCGACATTTCTTTGCCGGAAAGGTACAAATTCTAAATTTTTTTTCTATTTCGTCTGTGTGTGTGGTGGGGGGGTTACACAGAGAGAGATAGAGACATACCTGAGGCTACAACAACTTTACTGGATGAGCTTATTCAATCTTAAATTCCCAGTTCCTATTTTTAAGCATCAAAAAAAAAATCATATGCTCTTTTACATGATATGCAGAAACAGTGTTTATATGTTTACTCTAATCTCGGTTCAGGTTTGTTGCAGTGATAAGAATTACATATGCTTATTGGGCCCCTTATCCTCTTATACTCTGAAGTCTCTCTATTCCTGTATTCTACCACAAGTTGTATGCCCTTTCTAGTTTCCATCTATATAGGAGGCTTATCATTTGTCATTAGCAACTACAATAATATTCCACGTGGTATCAGAGCACCACGCTCTCCTAGGGTTGGTGCTCTCAAGACCACAGCTCTTTGCTAGCCCTCACCTTTTCAAAAAAAAAATGGCGATTCATTCATCCCGTCGCCTAGGGTTCGAACTCGTGACCTCTCGGTCATACAACATCGCTTTTAACCACTGGGGTGCCACACCATTGGCACCTCTCCACCACAATCCCCTTCCATCCTCACCACCTTCTTTCTCCCTTCTCTTCTTTCCCTTTCTCCCTAAATGATTGTTCCTCAATTGCCGTAGCCACCTCTTGCACCATCTCCCTGTGTGATGTCCTTGGAAGCCACCATCGTCCTAAGTCATCCCTAGTTGTTGTCATTGCCCTTCATATCGACCACAAAAGGCGTTGTAGCCCCTTGTGTCAAGAGTTGTTTAGAGAAGAGCTACCACTCCTACCCCTCTCCTCCCTCCCTGCTCTCGATGTGGCACCTAGTGCCCCCCCCCTGTCATAACACCTGGCTCCATAAGCCAACTCCCTCTTGTTCATAATCACCGTTTATCACGTTGTCAACTACCACCCAAAGCCTCTGAATGAAGGAAAAAATTAATAATCATCATGCTAAATGCAGATGGATAAGCAAAAAACTTATGCATCACATCATCACCCAAGCTGATATTTGATATGTAGTCAGAATGGTTAGCCAATCTACGATTGATATGCTACAATCTCAAATGATCAGTGTACAACATATCCTGAGATATCTAAAAAGTGTTCAAAGGGCTTTTTATCGAAAATCTCAGAGACAAGAAGCTCAAGTAACTGGATATACAAATGCAGAAAGGGTCAGAGATCCTTGTGACCAACACTTCACTTTCAAAGTTTGTTATTCTGAGGAACCATCGTGTTACTTGGAAAAGTAAGAAGCAAATGGTCGTGGCTAGATCTAGTTATCTAGTATTAATTCAATCTTGAATTCCATTTCTGAATTTCAGCATGAATGTGATTCTTTACAGGACAGGCACAAATTTGTGTGTATTTGGAAAAGCAAGAAGCAAATGGCCGTGGCTAGATCTAGTTATCTAGTATTAATTCAATCTTGAATTCCAGTTCCAAATTTCAGCATGAATGTGATCCTTTACAGGACAGGCACAAATTTGTGTGTATTTGTTTCCACTCTAATCTCATATTCCAAGGAATGAGGTTTCGGCGAAATTGGCGAAATTTCGCCCAAAAAAATCGATTTCGATGATTTCGATGAGTTTCGCCAAATTTCGATGATTTCGATGAATCTCGCCAAATTTCGATGAATCTCTCCAAATTTCGATGAAAATTTCGATAATTGCAATCCTTCCTGTTATTGTTGTTTTTTGAAGAGGAGCAAAGGGGGGATTGGAGTTATTTCACCATTTAGTACTTATACATAGTATATACTTATAGTATATCATAATTTCATTGCATTTTCCTAATATTTGCTATTCAAATTATTAAATACTTATGCAATGCAAGCTTTTTTAGTTTCTACAATGTAGACGACATGTATCCTAGTGGTGGTTTATTAGACAATGAAGGTGCTAGGAAGCCAACCAACCAACAAATAATGATTTAGCTTGGAAACATTGCACTAGTGTTCTTGGAACCAATGAAATGATTGACTATTGAGTCCATATCAACAACAAACTATCAACCCAAGTAAAATGTGTGGGGATGCCCTACATATCCAATATTTGATATTGTAACACAAATTAGTACATGCATGTATATAGCTCATTCTTGCAAAATTACATTACTTAATTCCTTCATTTTCTCATCGAAACTCTTCATCGAAATCCTCAAGAAACAGGATAGTGCCCTTACCTCCTACATGAAGGACCACCCCCAACCTACCCCCACATAAAATTTTATTGCATAAAACGATGCATTTAGGTGTAGATATCACGCCTGTAAAATTTCATAAATTAATTCGTTCATTTTGGCGTCGAAACGGGCATGGTTGCATCTATCGAAATTTTTGTCGAAATTTCAAAAAAAATTGGCTTCCATGCTGTCGAAACGGCATCAAAATCGGATACCTCGTTCCTTGATCTCAGTATGTTTGCTGAAGTGATAAGAACTACAGAGGCTTAATAGGCCCTCGATTTTCTCATTCTTTGAAGTCTCTCTGTTCGCATATTCTGGCATGTATGCCATGTCTAGTCTCCATCTATATAGGAGGCTTAATAATTGCCATTAGCAACTACTAGAGACTTAACATTAAGATTCCACACAGTTTCTGAGCATTACCTAACCTTAATCCTACTACCCCTATGTTACCCTATAGGGGCAGCACCTTCTCCTAGGGCTTGTGCTCACATGACAGCAGCGCTTTTTGCTAGCCCTCACCTCTCTCCTCCATCGTGATCCCCTCCCATCCCCACTACCCCTTTCTCCTACTCTTCCTTCGATTTGTCCCTATATCGGGGTTTCTCAACAGCCGTAGTCACCTCTTACACCAACCCCAGCCATCGTCATCTTGACGTCCATGGAAGCCACCAACGTCATCCCCAGTTGTCGTCATTGCTCATCAAATATGACCACAAAAGATACTCTAGCTGCTCCTATTAGGAGTTGCCAAGACCAAAGGTACCACTTCTTCCCCTCTTTGCTCTCCCTGCTCCTAATGTGACATGCAGCTTCCCCCCCCCCAACTATGACACCTGGCTCCACTAGTCAACTCTCTCTTCTTCATAGTTGACATTTATCCCCTTGTCAACTACCCCTCAAAGCCTTATAATGAAGGAGAAATAATTAATGGCCATGCTAACTATGGAAGGATAGTCAAAAAAACTTATGACATTATCGCCCAACTTGATATTCCATGTAGTCGGGGTGGTTATTCAATTTATAAGTATTCTACTAAAGAAACACTTGGTCGTTGTACAACATATCATGATATATCTGAAGTGCTCCAGTGAACAGACTTTTTTATTGAATATCTGAGGGACAAGAAACTCAAGTAATTGGATATGCAAAAGCAGTTTGGGATGGAGATCCTTGTGACCGACACTTCACTTCTGAATTTTGTGTTCTTTTGAGGAGTCATAGTGATTCTTGGAAAAGCAAGAAGCAAAGGGTCGTGTCTCAATCTAGTATTGAAAATTGAGTATTGGGCCATGTGGCTCATGCTTGTCGTGATATACAATGGGTCCCATCATTCCTAAATGAGGTAGAATCTCATCTAGTTGCCAGTTTGTCTTGTGGTGTGATCATACAGCAGCCATACATATTGCATATAATCATGTCTTCCATGCGTACACAAAACACATTGAAGTAGACTGTCATTTTGTTCGAAATTTTGTGATGTCCAAGAAGATTACTACCCATGTCATATCTTGTGATGTCCAAGAAGATTACTACTCGTGATATCCGGAGAACATAATGTAGACACTTTTACAAAGCCTTTCCCTCCAGCTTTCAGTCGAAATATGAATAACAAGCTGGAACTCCATCATGACATAATGGGCATCTGTACATGGGCTTAAAGGGCCTTGAGCCCTATCCTCTTATCCTTTTTAAGTTTCTTTATTCTTGTAGTGTACCAATGGCACATTGCATTCTTGTTCCCTCTCCAGTCCCCATCCATAAATGGAGGCTTATTTTTTGCCATTAGAACCCATATCATAAGAATTGCAGTAAGAAACTTAATTCAAAGAGCATGCTTCTGTACTCTATACCCTTACCCTAATATTTTTCAAGAAACTTAATATTCTTCTGAATTTTGTGTTCTCTTTAAAAAACATGGATAGTAAGGCTCAAACAAAGCACTATTTATAATGCTCCTCCATTTCGGAATATTGATCTAGTCGAAATATGAATAACAAGCTGGAACTCCATCATGACATAATGGGCATCTGTACATGGGCTTAAAGGGCCTTGAGCCCTATCCTCTTATCCTTTTTAAGTTTCTTTATTCTTGTAGTGTACCAATGGCACATTGCATTCTTGTTCCCTCTCCAGTCCCCATCCATAAATGGAGGCTTATTTTTTGCCATTAGAACCCATATCATAAGAATTGCAGTAAGAAACTTAATTCAAAGAGCATGCTTCTGTACTCTATACCCTTACCCTAATATTTTTCAAGAAACTTAATATTCTTCTGAATTTTGTGTTCTCTTTAAAAAACATGGATAGTAAGGCTCAAACAAAGCACTATTTATAATGCTCCTCCATTTCGGAATATTGATCTAGTCGAAATATGAATAACAAGCTGGAACTCCATCATGACATAATGGGCATCTGTACATGGGCTTAAAGGGCCTTGAGCCCTATCCTCTTATCCTTTTTAAGTTTCTTTATTCTTGTAGTGTACCAATGGCACATTGCATTCTTGTTCCCTCTCCAGTCCCCATCCATAAATGGAGGCTTATTTTTTGCCATTAGAACCCATATCATAAGAATTGCAGTAAGAAACTTAATTCAAAGAGCATGCTTCTGTACTCTATACCCTTACCCTAATATTTTTCAAGAAACTTAATATTCTTCTGAATTTTGTGTTCTCTTTAAAAAACATGGATAGTAAGGCTCAAACAAAGCACTATTTATAATGCTCCTCCATTTCGGAATATTGATCTAGTCAATAGGATTTTTTATTGGTATTGTCACTGTTCTGAATATATTATGATCAGCTCAAGTAACCTATCAAAGCTGATAAATCATGATTAATGAGCTGGCACACTTCTCACATTCGTAACTTTTTAGAACCCTTTTTAAGGTGACCAAAGTCTCAATTAATTTGGGCTAAAGTAACAATTAAAAAAAATATTGGGTTCACATCAAGAACCCCAAAAATGTATAAAACAATAACTACTGTTGCTTTTTCTCCCTGCCCAAATATTAGCACAAAAAATGTATGATAAACCATTCCCCTCAAAATTGACTCCATTGATGATTGCATCTTGCTCATTTCCCTACAAAGTTTTGTCATAGCACAACAACCCAAAAGCTCAGCAGCCAAGCCTTGTCTTCTGCTTTCTTTGACCACCATCAAGGGCTTGCTTTCAGAATCCCTTAATTATTATCTAGCTAATAGATGACTACGCCATAGCTTTTGAAGATAGCTAAATCATGATCGCGATCGTCCTCTTCCTCGCCCTCGTCCTGTCATGCTAGACCTTGCAAATGACACAAATAGAGTGGTTGTGGTGCAAAATGTTGAAATGTCTCGAAGAGGGTCATCCCCCGCTTGGACATCCTTGGTCAGAAAAAATGATTCTGGGTAGGGAGTATAGAACAGCGGTGTTTGGCCCAAGCTTACTTCCAACCCATATGAATCTTATCCCTGTCAGAGGATAGTGTAATCAAAGCCTCCATCTTGAAGCAAAAAAGTTGAGTCTTTATCTCTTACGTGAGTCTCATCATCATTCGGATACTCAAGACTCAAGGACCACAAATTATTACAGTAACAAAATTCTCCTTATCATTTGGATACTCAAGAGCAATGTCTTAGAAAACCAGAAGCGGGAGGCGTGTTGACAGCACCTTGTGGCTGTTTGAGCACCAGGCCGGATTTCAAGCGGGTGCTTTTTGAAAAAGCAGGTGCCCAAATTAATATATAATTTTATAGAAAATTACACATATGTATATGACTAACATACTTTTAAGGAACTTTTATACATATACAAATCATGTTATGAGTATAAAATAACTGAATTAACTCAATTATAACCTACTCCATGTAGAAATATATTAAATTAGTTATACACAATAGTAGCCATACATGATATATGTACACTAGTGGTACATATTACATTGTACATGAATATATAGTAGCAGGCAGTACATGATATATACATTATACTTTAGAGGTACATACGACATAGTTGAAAATATACATTGTACAGTAGTAGGCAGTACATGATATATACATTATACAGTTGTACGTACTATATACTACAAAGTACATCTACATAGACAGTACATTGGTTGAACACATAACAATACAAGATAGACAAATGTATGAATTTATCGGTAGCATAGATACAAGAACAGGATATTAGTATATATTAGTAATTTGGTACATAGCAGAGCAGCAGTGCACGCATAAATGATTAATATGTAATGTCAGTGCAGCAGTTCATACATAAAGATGTAACATGGGTGCAGCATTACATACAAATAGAGCTTGTACATAAAGATGTAACATGGGTGCAGCAGTGCATACATACAGAGCTTGCACGTAGTAGGAATGATTTTGATACATATATAATTCAATTGATAAAAAGAAACACATACTTACCTTGATTTTACACACATAAGTTATGCTTTAAAAAGCAGAATCGGCGTAATATTGCACACTAGTAAACTGTCATACAGAATTTAGATTCATATTTAGTTGTTTCGTACAATAGTATTATATTAATAAGTTAAATAATGTTACATAATATCGATAGTCTAATATCACATACTAAGTACAATTACATTTCATTTCCATTTTGGGTCTAGGAAGTGGACCGAGCCCTGCTTTTCACTTAAGCGGCTTCAGGCGGGCGCCCAAAAGCAGTGCTCAGGCGGGTGCTTGAGCGGGCTGAATTTATCGGTAGCATAGATACAAGAACAGGATATTAGTATATATTAGTAATTTGGTACATAGCAGAGCAGCAGTGCACGCATAAATGATAAATATGCAATGTCAGTGCAGCAGTTCATACATAAAGATGTAACATGGGTGCAGCATTACATACACACAGAGCTTGTACATAAAGATGTAACATGGGTGCAGCAGTGCATACATACAGAGAATGATTTTGATACATATATAATTCAATTGATAAAAAGAAATACATACTTACCTTGATTTTACAAACATAAGTTATGTTTTAAAAAGCAGAATCAGCATAATATTGCACACTAGTAAACTGTCATACAGAGTTTAGATTCATATTTAGTTGTTTAGTACAATAGTATTATATTAATAAGTTAAATAATGTTATACAATATCGATAGTCTAATATCACATACTAACAATTACATTTCATTTCCATTTTGGGTCTAGGAAGTGGACCTAGCCCTGCTTTTCACTTAAGCAGCCTCAGGCGGGCGCCCAAAAGCAGTGCTCAGGCGGGCGCTTGAGCGGGCTGAGCTGGCCTAAAGCAGCCGCTTAACGGAGATCCGCCTCACTGCTGCCTAAAGGCAAATCTGAGCGGCCAAGGGTCCGAGCCGCCTTAGGACCGCTTTTCAAAACACTGCTCAAGAGTCAAGGAACACAAACTAATACAAAAACCATATAAGTGAAGCCCCAAGTCGGTAAGAGAAAAGCTACTTATTTGGGAATTAATTGTTGCCTTTAAAAAGACTACCTAATTGTTCTCAACTAGATTGCCAACCAATCAAACCTCTCCATGATGATCTTCAAGCTTAGAGAAACAAAATTTTCAAGGAAGATCATCATTCTCATCACAATCTTCTGAGAGAAGATTGCCTCGTCTGCATACTGTAAAAGCAACACTTGATATTTTATATATATAAAGACCAGCTATTGTGTCGTCTATTCAATCCGGGTAAGCAATCAGGAAAGCACTTGGCTGTAATTAAAAAAAAGCGATTGAAGATGAAGGGTCACCTTGTAAAATACCCCTGGTCCATTTAAACCAGTTCTCCCTGGACCAAATTCTCAAAGAACAAGACATAAGCTGTCTGGTATGATGAATCTCAAGGAGGGTCAAAATTGTCAAGGATGTTTCTGTCTGGGAATCCATCACGTTATGAATTCAGTCAGTGCAACATAGGGGTAGTATCCTCATCCTAGAAGCCATCATCTCAGTATCTCATACAGGAGATCTGTTGAGGTTGATACTTGATAGGCTTGAAGTCTATCACTTGTTTTACATCAGCGGCTGATGATCAGCCTTCATAGAGTTGTCGCAAATCCAAGCTTGATTTAAACATTTGATGGGTCGAGGATTATGACAATATTCCCTTAACTGAGCAGAGTTGCCCCTCAAGGGCGTCATTAATTAGAATGGAAAATCAATCAATGCAGAAGCCATTTTGATACATTTAAATCAGTTCTCTTTGTGGTCAGATAGTCTAGGAAAAAGACAGAAGCTGCCACGGCGTACCATATCATAAGCTTTAAAATATCAGTTTGAAACACCCAAGATGGTTTTTTTAGAGGAAAAGGCATGACAAACCTCAAGGATGGCCACAAACCATCTCAGTGATTGTCTGGTAGGGCTGAGCACAAAACCCAAGCTAGACAATGAACCAACCAAGACAATCGGTTTGATTCAGATCTAGGAAGGTGTATGTTTGATATGGCTTGACAGATTTCCAGACATTTAAACGACTGCTTGGTTTGGGGTTTAAAAGAACAATTCAATGAAACTGAGACAACATCTACATTGCGATAACAAGAGTGAATAGTTCTAACTAATTACTATTATGCCACTAGCTAATCAGATCACACTATTTCCAAAATGCAGCGCTCCTCAAATCTCCCGCTTCTCTCACATTTTCAACGATTTTTCCCTTTAGTTACACTCTTCCTTTTCCCAATATCCACAATATCATCACCCTATTCTTTGAATCTCTCCGACTTCCACACAGCAAACAAAACGTTCCCTTATTATATAAAATCATTCTCTTAGAAAATCGTCATCCTCTACTACAAATCTCTATCCCTCAAACTAACAACTGCCTAATTCCCAAAAGCGGCACGGTCAAACAACGAAATGGAAACATGCCTTTCCAATTAATATTGACGGTTATTTAAGCCCCAATGTTTGCGGTATGGTTAAACAAAAAAAACTAACTTCCACATCTTTTACTCCCTTTTTTCTCTCATTTTTGTCACTCATCTATCTTTCAAACCCTATCAACTCTACACTTAACCAACCACCCATGATCCTACTTAGTTTGTTTGATAGAATAGGAACTCCATGCACGATTCCCCAGCCTTTGCTTCTCCTCCACAACCTCCTTCATCGCCAAAGGCCTGTCGTAGGCCGGGTAGACTCTTCATGGTTGAGAAACGCTTTTCTCACATGGCATCATTGTGCTCTAGCAACGCGAAGTGTGCTAAGTTATCTGAGGGTGCAGGCGGCGTCAAGGTCCGTCATGGGGGTGGAGGCAGTAGGCATTAGGAGTTCATTGGTCTGGGACGCCAGAAGGATGAGGAAGTCAAGGTGAGAAAGAATTGGCAGAGGAGAAAGAGGAAAAGGACGACGAAGATGGGCCAGGGCAGCGAGTGTCAAGTGGGCAGGGGTAGAGCTAGAGGTTTATGGAGTTGACATAGTAGCAACATATGGATGTCGGTCGAGGTAGCTGGTGTTGGAGGTTATCCGCCCAATGACGTGGGAGCATCTTCAACGTGAACTCGACCAGAGCGTGGGCATGGATTAGCGAGCGGCTGACATCGAGTTGATGTCACTGGCTGCAGTAGCTAGTCTTGTTTTTTTTACCACAGTCAGTGCAAAAAGTCTTTTCCCCTTTACCTTTCGCTTCACTCATAATCCTCTGCCTCCCATATTGATATTTTACAACTACAGAAGAATTAAACGTCGGTTGACTTTTCTATTCTTTGTCAATGCTTATATATGTGTAGGTAGAGCGTTGGAGTCAGTGTGATACCATTTTACATCAGAATGTCTGATGCCATTGTCCTCGGAATAAAAGTTGCTCATTAACACCTTTGATATTTCCTTTCACGCATGTCTATCTTGCTGCTCATACTCGCATGCAACATTTTAGAAAGCGTGAAGCGAAAGGCGGGCAAACAGGACCTTCTAGCCGCTTAAGCGCTAGGCGAGCTCTTAAGCGGGTGCTTTTTAGAAAAGCATATGCTTTAGTTATGTATATTTTATACATGAGTATGTGCATATATACATATATAATCATATATTTTTGAACTTTATACATATCTAAACCCATGTAATAGTGTAAAATCGATTTGTATACAAACTAACAACATTGATATGGTGTTTCTAGTAATACACATACAAAATGGTGTATAGTAACATAAATTAGGTACTAGAGTAGTATAGCCATAGGTATACAATATATTGCATATTATAACAATGAGATCACAATACTAGTGTAGATAATACAAAAACATTTGTATTTTACAAACTTACAATATTAATATAGATAATGTCTATACATAGTAATGTTGCAACAATAACATCTATAATACAAATATATAACCTAACACAAAACGGTCATATGCAATTGATTACATAATGCAATAATGTCAAATATTATGATGTAGAGTTGTAGATATGCAACAATAGTAGATGGCATAGTAATGTATAGTAATATACTAGTAGTGCATGCTAACGTGGTAATATAAGATACCATATATAACGGTAGATATTGCTTACTATATAATATAAATACACATTATGCACACTGGATATATCATATATATACTTAGTATTTTATTTTATATGCTAGTATAAATGTATAGAAGTACAATTAGAAGTGTTATTTGGAGATGTGAAAGATGATATCTTGGGCGTAGCTACTCACTTACTTTAGGCGGGCTCCGAAAAGCGGCAAAGACCTTGCAGCGCATAAGAGGACGCTTAAGTGGGAGCTCAAAACGCTTTTTAAAACACTGCCCACATGTATCTAACCGTCGTCTTGGGGAGTCTCAATCAACCTACCATGGTGCCATGAATGAAACCACAAAACACAAATCATTGTTGTGTTGCATCTTTACATCAAACAATCTAGTCAACGAGACCCAAGGACATGGGTTGTCGGCCTTGGCGCCGATAAATCCTCTACCCTCCTCCCCCTTCCTCCATTGTTTCTTGCTTACCCTCAATCTTCATTAGATTATGTTGATCCCTAAAGTAGTTATCCTCGCATGGTTGTTCTTTTACGACCAACTCTATCCAGATGTTGAGATGTTGGTGGTACCTTGTTCTAGCAAAAGCATCATGAGAGCCCATTGTTGTTGTTAATGAACTTCTATCTAATGCTTTCATAGCGGCAGGTAAGGTTTTGTGAATGGTGTAGCATCCGCTCCACGTTTTATATATAATTGATCAAGCTCCACGTTTTATATATAACAGACCAATGTACTTCAATTGTTTGATGATTATCCCTCTTTCACTTGCAACAAACAAATAACGATAAACTACAATATATATTATCCAGTAAATATTGTTGACATATGGAGATACTTCTTTTTCTAAATATGATCTTGGAGTTTTATTTTGGTTATAATAATTAGTTGCTTTTAAGATTCTTTAGTTTGCTACAAATTTACATATGGAATTTTCCCATCATATAGTTTGTAATGGCATGATACATACATGAGAAGATCACAGAGCAAGTCTATTGTTATACCACATGAGGCGTATTAATATACCAGTCTCGCTACTACGTCAACAATAAGTTTCCTAAAGTCCATAGCACATTCGAGGCATTGTTGTGCGGCAAGAGGAAGCAACGGGCAAGCATAAAGCACAACAACAATAAAACGGCCGTCAACAGAGGAAGGAGCGGGCAAGCAGAAGACACATTAACAACTATACAATTCAAGGTCGTCACATGCTGAGGGATAACAATCCCATAGAAAAGGAGATTGTAGGAGATATGGAAATCAAGAATACACCAGAAAAGACCGTCGAAGTCGGGGAAGACAACAAAGAACATGAGAGGAAGCATAAGCGGAAGGTAGAGGAGGAGGAGGAGGAGGAGGCATAGGCAACTATCGTAGGAAGATGTGTCGTTCATTGGACTTTCTATTTATGGAGGATATTGGAGAATCTGGACATGAGGGGAGGAAGCAGAAGTGGGAGGTAGAAGAGGACGAGGCAGCAAAGGCGACCAGTGTAGGAAGATATGTTGCCCGCTTGACGTTCTATTCATGGAGGATGACGGTAAATACGGGCATAAGGAGACGAAGTAGAAGTGTGAGATAGAGCCAGAGGAGGCTAAGTCAACCAGTGCAGGAAGATGTGTTGTTCACTGGACTTTCTATTGATGGAAGATGACGAACATTGGACCAGAAATAGTAGGGCAAGCAACCTAGAAGCTTTACTAGTAATCAAAGTACTCCAGTCATCCTAGAGAAATGTCTTGAGGTTAGGTTGGTGAAGTCCCTGAGAAAGAACATAAGTCCAAAGAATCAACGAAAAGATGTTGACATATTATGAATGTACTATAACTTCTTTGCACATAAACTGCTTTTTAGAAACTAATAAGACCTCTCTTTACAAAACTATGTACATATCATTTCTTCTTTTTTATTCTATTATCCTAAATTCATGGTCTAAAAATACACACACTCACACTTATATGGTGTGTTCTTTAGTCCTTCTATCATGTTCCAATCTAAGAAGAAAGCATTTGAAAGGCATTAAACACAATCTATCAAAATTAATTTCATATCTTTCTACTTGTTATGTTTCGAGCATCTAGTTGTCTACAATCGTTAAGATTTTGCTTGCACTCAGTTGATTTATGGTATATTAACTTTACATGACTTTGCTATAAAAAGAGTGTTTTGTTTTGTTAATGACAATCATGTCATTTTTAAAATGTAACCAATTGAATATAGTGATTCAAAATCTGCATTCTCCCTAATTCTTTCACCTCTTATCATGTTTCTCTTTTCTCTGTGTCTCCCATATTCCCATTACTAGAAAACATTTATCAAAAACCATTTGCCACTCTCCGCCTCTCCGACATTTCTTTTCCCCCTCAATCTAGCCCTCTCTATCGCTTACTCTCCCTAATTCCTCTCACTCCAACTTTTCTCATTCTCTCTCCCTCTCTCTTCCCACGTTTCTCTCCCCTCCCCCCACCAACACACACAGAGTCTCTACCTTTCTCACCCCCCACTCTCCCCAATTCCTCTAGTCTCAACTTCTTTCGCAAACAATTCGCCAATCTCTCTTCCTCCCTCTCTTTCCACATTTCACTCCCTCAAAAATATATATCCCTCTCCTACACTCCTCAATTCCTCTAATCCAACATAAATATCCAACTTAAACATTCCCAGCAAATTTCTCTATTTTTCCAACCATTTTTTTCAAATCTCTTTTTTTAATCCAAGCACTCTTATTCGACATCAAGCTTAGAATACTAATTTTCTTTATACAAATTATCTACTAATATAATTTAAATGTTATCGTTACATGTTTACAATTGTACACCATATAATAAGATATTTATAATTTTAAAATATTTAGTATAATTTGGACATTTATAAAGAAAAGGCACGTGCACATGTGCGTATGTATTCACTAGTCTATTTAAATAGTGTGTGTTTGCATTAGATAAAACTATTCATACATTGTAGATGTATTGTATTGAGCGTTGGCATTACCCTTTTCACAAGTGTTCCCATGCGTAGCATTTGTGGGTCAGTGTTCCTTATTGTGATTTATATATATTGAAATGATTTGGGTTGTATTTCGTGGATAGCATATAAAGATGACAGCAAATAAATACAGATCAACGTTTTAAAAAGCGGGAAGCGGAAAGCGTGCGGACAGGACCTTGTAGCCGATTAATTGCCAGGCGGGCGATTAAGTGGGACTTTTTAGAAAAGCGGATTTTTAATTTCTTATAAACTTTTATGCAACTTTACATACATATGTATATAAATACTATATTTTTGAAACTTTTATACATATCTAAACATTGTACAAGACAATATAAAACACCCACAGTTTATAATTGAACTATGGAGCATTGATTGCAGCTGTATAATATAGAGAACAATATACTTGTCATAGATAAAGCACCCCACAGATATTAAATAAATAGTGTATATACCAGATACATCAACAATTTTGTATCACATGTTTACACAGCTAAACAGTAAACAATAGAATTATAATAGCTACCTTAGAAACATATTGTCACATTTGCACATCATCAATTAGTCATACATTACAACAGTATATTTGATCAAAGTATGCATTCTAAATTAGATAATAGTTGAATAGAATTTACTTGGATATATTATAGAAGTACACTATTATTACAGCTTACAGTCTGCATTTTAAATCAGAACTAGGTATGTCATAAAACATTTAATGTATGCTAGTTTGATATATTATAGTCAATACTAATCGGACCATACAAGTACTTAGTGATACATCAGTAGTTTTTTCTCAAAAAGCTGTTAAAAAGCGGGTTAAGCAGCTGCTTTTCTTCAATCCGCTTCACAACCACTTTTTTTTTTGTTGGGGGAGAAGGGGGGGGGGGGTAAGCGGACAGAACCTGTTGGCAATTAAGCGGCCGTTCAGTGTGAATTATAAAACACTGATACAGATAGTTAAAAATAAACCCATTTGTAAACAACATTGGTGTTACAATAATAGTAATTCGAACCAAATCAAGCCACAAAATAATAGTTCACTCAGGTTTTCGGTTTGTCACAGTTTGGTTTGACAATTTTCCAAATTTATAGGTATAACTTCACATGCAGTTTATGGACAACCAAATTATGTCCACCCCTATTGTATGAGATTTCAGAGTGAGTGCAATATGGGTTAACAGGCTTGCAGATCCAAGCTTGTTATTAACATTTGATGGTTTGATGCATTGATTACTCTTCCATCCAGTGTATTAAAAAATGGCCCAGGCGGCCGCTTAATCGGCCAAGACCCCCATCCGCTTAATTTTGTCCTTAAGCGCCCGCTTACTCGGTTTGAAGAAAAGCGCCCGCTTTTTTCCCGCTTCATCCGCTTTTTCCCGCTTTTTTGCCCCTTTTTTTCCCCTTTTTTCCGCTTTTTGAAAAAAATGCTGCTGTAAGCATGTAATGTTAATTAAATATAATCCAAGTGGTATTGAGTATAATATATGAAGCTTGTATACATTAAATGTTCTATGATATACCTAGTCCTACTTTAGAATGCAAACTTTGTATGTAAGTTGTATATAATAGGGCACTGCTGTAATATATCCAAGTAAATATTGTATTACTCTATTATACTTCTAATGGTTTTAGTGATTTTACTGATTTTCTTGCAGATTTCGTTCAATACTAATTGATAGTACTAGTTAGTATTACTGATTTCCTTAGAAATATATTTTTTATATACACATACATGTAATTTTGTATATGAATATATAAAATTTTAAGAATCGCTTTTTCAAAAATCGCCCGCCTGCCGCTTAATCGGCTACAAGGTCTCGTCCGCACACCTCCCGCTTCACGCTTTTTAAAACATTGCTTCCACCAGACATGTAACATCTTTGATGGGGGCAAGAATCTATGATAATATACAATACAACAACATGAATCATACTATCTTCTAAGTGGGACAATTGTCTATATCCCATATAGGCTTGAACTTTGTAAAAGGAACCATCAATTCCATTGTACTAGAAAGCAAGATAATTCTACCAAGTTGAACTATTTACACCTGCCTTTCCTCTCCAAAGGAAGCCTTGTAAGTGGGACCATTGTCCATGTTCCATATAGTTGGCTTGAACTTTGTAAAAGGAACCACCACTGCCGTTTTACTAGAAAGGAAGGTAATCCCACCAAGTTGGCCATTTACGTTAGTCTTCCTCTCCAAAGAAAGCCTTGTAAGTTATGAAACGAGCAAGCATGAATCTTCGCGGTTAGCTCTATAAGTAACCAAGTATCTCCTATCTAAATTTCCCTAAGCTATTGATCCTTTATGTGAGATACCACCTAACGAAAAATGTGTCTTTGTCATCAACTCCCCCCCTAGAAATCTAGATCGTTGTTTCTGTTTGAACTTTCTAACGCTGGGATAAGCAAATATACTTGCTTAGCTGCCACAAGAAAGAAAGCCTTTTAATCAAGGAGAAGAAACTACTTCTCTTTAAATTCTAGGGCCCTAAACAACAAAGCCAACTATACTTCTATGTTTACATCAGATGGGATTTAACCATGTTCCAATAAATCCCAGCTTCTTAGCATGACATACTTTACAAAGAAGCTTAGATAACAAAAAAAACTAACTTACAATGGAAACAAGTGAAATTACAGGCAGCTACTCTCTTATGTTCATATCAGATGGGATTTAAACATGTTCCATCTAGTCCCAGCTTTCTTCATATGCCATAGTTGCAAAAAATATACATCTAATCTGCAATGAGAAAAGTGGTTCCAATAAAAGGGAGCATATCCAACCTACAACGGATACATGATTGGGAGCCCTTCGACCGGCAGATGTTATTCCTGGCAGGAGAAGATCCAGCTAGACCGACTAAAGAGTTTTGGCCCCCCACAAACAGAACAGCACATATATATGTGGGGTGCTCTTAGGCCACCGGAATCAAATTGAAGTCACTGACACATCATGGAAATTTCTATGTGGTGTGCTCTTGGCCACCAGAATCACATTGAACTCACCCCTGACACCTAAAGGAAATCCCTTACTGGGATCCATCTAATTCAAATTCTCAGAAAAGATCTTTTGGCATCAATATGAAAGATATCTTTTGGCATCAACATGTTGTAGACCATAGATTCTACTGAGTAGAAGACAAAAAAAGGTTATATACCTAGAAGGTTAAAACAGAAATCCATAGCGATAAATGTTCTCCCATTGTCACCATCGCCTTATTCAAATTCCAAAGCAACTCCCCATCCCCCCCCGAACAAGAAAACAATAAAGAACAAAAATCACAAAAAGAAGACCCCCCACCCTTCTAAGCAATCCTCCTTCCATATTCCGCTTTGCTTCTTGCATAGATAGAATATACATCATCTCCTTGATCCAAATCTTTTTGACCACGCTACTCTCCCCTTGGCATCACATGCCCGAAGACCATATCGTTCCATTATTTTTATCTTCACGGATCTACCTTACCCTCCCACTAATCTAACTCTATGGGGATTATTTTAATATATAATTAAGTTTCATCTTTTAGATCAGATGGGATTTAACCATGTTCCAATAAATCCCAGCTTCTTAGCATGACATACTTTACAAAGAAGTTTAGATAACAAAAAAAACTAACTTACAATGGAAACAAGTGATATCACAGGCAGCTACTCTCTTATGTTCATATCAGATGGGATTTAAACATGTTCCATCTAGTCCCAGCTTTCTTCATATGCCATAGTTTCAAAAAATATACATCTAATCTGCAATGAGAAAAGTGGTTCCAATAAAAGGGAGCATATCTAACCTACAATGGATACATGATTGGGAGCCCTTCGACCGGCAGATGTTATACCTGGCAGGAGAAGATCCTGCTAGACTGACTAAAGAGTTTTGGACCCCCACAAACAGAACAGCACATATATATGTGGGGTGCTCTTAGCCACCAGAATCAAATTGAAGTCACTGACACATCAAGGAAATCCCTATGTGGTGAGAGCTCTTGGCCACCAGAATCACATTGAACTCACCCCTGACACCTCAAAGAAATCCCTTACTAGGATCCATCTAATTCAAATTCTCAGAAAAGATATTTTTGGCATCAATGTGAAAGATATCTTTTGGCATCAATATGTTGTAGACCATAGATTCTGCTGAGTAGAAGGAAAAAAAGGTTATATACCTAGAAGGCTAGAACAGAAATCCATAGCGATAAATGTTCTCCCGTTGCCACCATCGCCTTGTTCAAATTCCAAAGCAACTCCCCATCCCCCCTCCCAACAAGAAAACGATAGAGAACAAAAATCTCAAAAAGAAGATCCCCCCACCCTTCTAAGTAATCCTCCTTAATACTCCGCTTTGCTTCTTGCATAGATAGAATATACATCATCTCCTTGATCCAAATCTCTTTGACCACGCTACTCTTCCCTTGGCATCACATGCCCGAAGACCATATCGTTCCATTATTTTTATCTTCACGGAGCTACCTTACCCTCCCACTAATCTAACTCTATGGGGATTATTTTAATATATAATTAAGTTTCATCTTTTAGGTCAGATGGGATTCAACCATGGTTATCAGAACCGAACCGAACCGGGAACCGGTCACACTACTGGTTCGGTTCTCTCTAAAAGCCGAAAATGTTGTTAACTCGCTGTTGAACCGGTGAACCGACCGGTTGAACCGGCGAACCGGTCCGATTCTATGCCAACCGGCCAGTTCCTTCACCTGGCCTTTTAAGTGCTCACATGAGCGCACGTGCATCCCAAATGCACGCAGGGAAAGAAAACCCCGACCCGACTCCCTGTTTCACCCCCCACCCCCCGACACCCCCGATCGCGGACTTTCTCTTACTTCCTCTCACGAGCGTCGAAGCCCTAAGAAGCCGCAGACCATCGGTGCCTTTGCAAGCCTACTACGACCGTCGGAAGCTCTTTGCCGACCTGAACAAAGCCGTCGCGGAGCTTTCTTTCTGGCAGCTGCAGCAACCATTACAGCCAGCTAAGCGGGTCTCTTCTTGCTGCCGCTAGAGCTAGAGTTGCTTCTCTCGACCGCCCTTGCTGCAAGCAGGTAACTTCCTCCTCCCTTTCTCTCGTCGTCTTCCTCTTCTTCTTCCTACTCTTCTTCCTCCAATCTTCTTCAGTCCACTTTTCTTCAGTTCTTCTAGCTCCCGCCATTAGGCCACTGCTCTCCCGCTTCTCCTTTTTTCTTGCTGTTATCTAGCAAGCTTACTAGTAAAATTCGAAGTTAATGCTTCCTCTTCTCCCTGTTTGTTCTCCATTCTCACTTCCTCTTCCTCATCCTCCTTTCTCACGTTTTCCTCTTCTATTTTCTGCTGTCCAAAACTCCAAATAGGCAAATATCTTCTTAATTTTTATGTCAATTGACATCCTCGTACTCTCATCCTCCTCTGAAAGTGATGGTGTTATTGATGCATATTGATCCCTGATTTGTACGTGATTACAGAATTTAATTGTATTGGGTTGATGTGCCTTTGCTCTCGGGCTGATTTAGTTGATGTGCTTGTGCGTTTGTGCTGTTGACTGTGTGTACCTTCAAGTGAGGTATCATCTCATTCTCCCAATGTGTATAAACTATAAACTTAAATGCTGTTGACTTGCTTGTATTTCTATTTAATTTTAGTGTTTTACTATTGGTTTGATGATTACTGATTAGTTCATCAATTTATTTGCTGTGTGATTTCAAGTAAGGTGATTGTCTCTATGGTATTATCTTATGTCTCCTTTATATGTTGAGTTTGCCGAAAATTTTTTGGTTATATTTTATATATTTATTAATTAATTAATTATGACATCATGCTGACGTCACCGATTGAACCAGTCGGACCACTGGTTTAACCAGTGAACCGAGAACCGGAGGCCTCACCGGTTCGGTTCTGACAACCATGGATTCAACCATGTTCCAATAAATCCCAGCTTCTTAGCATGACATACTTTACAAAGAAGCTTAGATAACAAAAAAACTAACTTACAATGGAAACAAGTGATATCACAAGCAGCTACTCTCTTATGTTCATATCAGATGGGATTTAAACATGTTCCATCTAGTCCCAGCTTTCTTCATATGCCATAGTTTCAAAAATATACATCTAATCTGCAATGAGAAAAGTGGTTCCAATAAAAGGGAGCATATCTAACCTCCTACAATGGATACACGATTGGGAGCCCTTCGACCGGCAGATGTTATACCTGGCAGGAGAAGATCCTGCTAGACCGACTAAAGAGTTTTGGACCCCCACAAACAGAACAGAACATATATATGTGGGGTGCTCTTAGGCCACCAGAATCAAATTGAAGTCACTGACACATCAAGGAAATCCCTATGTGGTGAGCTCTTGGCCACCAGAATCACATTGAACTCACCCCTGACACCTCAAGGAAATCCCCTACTAGGATCCATCTAATTCAAATTCTCAGAAAAGATCTTTTGGCATCAATATGAAAGATATCTTTTGGCATCAACATGTTGTAGACCATAGATTCTGCCGAGTAGAAGAAAAAAAAGGTTATATACCTAGAAGGCTAGAACAGAAATCCATAGCGATAAATGTTCTCCCATTGTCACCATCGCCTTGTTCAAATTCCAAAGCAACTCCCCATCCCCCTCCCACAAGAAAACGATAGAGAACAAAAATCTCAAAAAGAAGATCCCCCCACCCTTCTAAGAAATCCTCCTTCATATTCCGCTTTGCTTCTTGCATAGATAGAATATACATCATCTCCTTGACCCAAATCTCTTTGACCACGCTACTCTCCCCTTGGCATCACATGCCCGAAGACCATATCGTTCCATTATTTTTATCTTCATAGACCTACCTTACCCTCCCACTAATCTAACTCTATGGGGATTATTTTAATATATAATTAAGTTTCATCTTTTAGATCTAGATGCCAAAATTGTCTTGTTCTTGAGAATTTCTCTCCTAAATGTTCACTGAAAACTTGAGTCTAACAAAAAAATTGATTCCGCATTTAAACAATCTTGCTAATACACACCAAAAGTGCTCAAACTCTATCCACAACCAACTCCCAAGACAATTCTACCTTAGGAGGATCAAATCTTAAAAATCTGTATACATGTCATTCCCTACACTGAGCAAGGAACGAGGTACAATTTCGATGTCATTTCGACAACATAGAAACTGAAATTTTTTGAAATTTCAACAAGAATTTCGATAAATGCAACCGTGCCCGTTTCGAGGCCAAAATGAATTAATTAAGTCATGAAATTTCACAGGCATGAACTCTACACCTATATGCATCGTTTTATGCAATAAAATTTGATACGGATATAGGTGGGGGGCCTTGATGTGGGAGATAGGTGAACTTTACTATTTCCTAGAAAAATTTCAAAACTGGGCAAAAAAATTTGTTGATTTCGACATGGTGGTACAGCCACATGATTTCGTAGCAGATAGCGTCGAAATCAAAATTCCGAGCGAAATTTTGCCGATTTCGTGGAAACTTCATTGCTTGACACTGAGTCAAAACACAATAGCCAGCATTTGGCTTGATCCGTCATTTGGTGCAAGCCTATGAAATTGAGCTATCCTCAAAAGGAGACACATCTTCATGCTCCTCTCTCTAACGTGATTGGTGCTAATGCAAACTCCTTAGTTGTGTGCATGCTCCACATCATAGTCACAACATTATCGAAACTTTTGAATTGCACACGTTTTCATGTGATGAATATTGCGCTCGAATTTCGCATGAAACTCGTACTATTCCCGAAATCTACCAATTATTCATACACTTTACAAACTACAACCAAACTTTATGAATTGCTCGAATTTCACAAAATATTCATTTATGAAATATGAACATCTTATTTGGCGGTTGGGGATGAAGAATCAATAAACAAATCTTGTATGTGCATGCATATAATTATATAATAACGTGTTTATCATGTGTATAATGTAGATATATGCAATGTTTGTATGTAAATATACACACATTGTATTGTTGGAATTTTATTTGACCTTTTCCTAAATATTTGACCAAACTTTTACCAAATCTTTGTTGAATTTCATCCGAGAATTCATCGCATAATTCTCGTATGCCGTTTTTTCAACCTCGGTCAACAAATTCAAAATCTTGAATTGGTGACTTCGCTCCAGATGGAAGGATGAGCATCATTCTTGGGGGAGACAAGGGGATGTAGCCGATCGGAAAAAAATCAACACATGCCAACTTTGAAGCAAAACCAGGGCCATACCCACCAGCTTGCATCTAAAGAAACATCTATTATTCGTAAATTTTATGAATTACACCCAAACTTTCCAAATTGCTCCCAAATGTCACAAATGAACATGTAATGTGTAGAGAATCAATAAACAAATCATGTATGTGCATATAATTATATGTCAATGTATTTATCATGTGTATATATGAAGATCTATGCAATATTTAAGCAAAAGAAGTGGTCCTAGCAGGTGCTTAATGCAAGGCCGCTTAATTTGCACCTAAACTACATTTTAAGAAACTAGGACCTTTGCGGCCACTTAAGCGGGCCCCTGGAGCACTCATAAAACACTACATGTGAGTTTAGTTTTCATTTTTGGTGGCATTGCATTCAAAGAATGAGGAATCCGATTTTGATGTCATGGAATTTCAATAGATGCAACCATGCACGTTTCAATGCCAAAATAACTTAATTAAATCATGAAATTTCACAAGCATGAGCTTTACACCTATATGCATATTTTTATTCAATAAAATTATACAAGGGATAGGTGGAGGGGATCATTCATGTGGGAGATGAGTAAACTTTACTACTCTTTGGGAGAATTTTGAAATTGGGAAAACTGTTTCGCTAATTTGACATATCAATACAGCACGTGATATCATTGCAGATGCTAGCAAAATCAAATATTTTCTCAAAAATTCAACCATTTTGTCAAAACCTCATTCCTTGATTGCATTCATTATACCATCTCTATTCTTCTATAATTCAAGGACAACATTTATGAAGTTAAGAAAATATTGAAGAATAATCAAATCTTAACAATTAAAATAACGATGCTTGCTCTATAGAATGGTTCATAATGAAGCTTGTGAGGACTTGTGTCCATCTTGAAGTCAAAACAAAGCTTCAGATATTATTGCCACCCTATATCATCTAAGAAACTGGAATTCCCTAACAACAAATATGGAATGAAAAGAGTTATGTTGTTGGCAATTAGAAAAGGATTTTTTATTGTGAACTAAAGAGTTATATTATTGACCATTACCAAAATAAATGATTGTTGTGAAATGAAATGCATAATCTTCTATGACGTCCTTATGTTAGTAATATGTTAAGGTGGCAAGGCGCTATGACACCTGAGGTGGGCGCCTTGACACTTAGGTGTGTTTAGGCGACATTTAGGAGGCATAATGGTTTTATGTTTACTGACCACCACTTTTATATTTTGTTGTATACTTGTTTTACAAATATTTTTCCTTTATATGTGTAGGTTAAAATTATATACATGGGTATGTACATATATTTATGGTTCATCCTCAATATGAGCCAAACCTCAACAACAAAAATATATGCAAACACATGCACGGATTTTAAAAAATCGACATTAACTATATAGAGCCCTAAAAGTGGATGAATGAAGCATCTAAAATGGATATTCATTCTTGGATGGAATGTTTAAACCTTAAAAAGTAATATAACACCCATATATGAGATTGAGAAACCAAAAAAATCTCAACGCACTTATAAGCATAGTCACGACATTCGGCTTTTTTAAGGGAAAAAAGGTTTAATATATGTTTTTTTCACCTCTCGTATGTGAGGGCCGTTTATTTCCCCCTTCCAAAATAAAAGTTTTCACTCGTATCTTATGCATGATTTACGTTTTTATTGTGCTTTTAACTTTTTCAAGAAACAAACCGTTCTATACGTTGGGTATTGATGGTTTTAGTTTGCAACAAGATATCCACTAAACCCTCGACTCTGCCACGTCTCCATTCAATCATACTTGGCCAAACTATGATCTGGAGAGGAAAGGCGAAGGGTGGCACTCCCCGTGACATTGAATGTAGGATGACAACCATGTGGAGAGGAGCAATGGAGGGAGGCACACCCCACGACAGTAGACTGAGAACGAAGACCTCCATAATGGCGACCGGTGTGCCATTCCATGCACCCTTCCTCCCTTCTCTTCCTCCTCCATGCTTTTTAACTTTCACCCCCATTGGTTGCCTCTTTCCTTCCTCCTTTCTTTTTCCTCCCTCCATATAATCCTCTCTTCCTCTATTCTCCCTAACTCTCCACCTTCTCCCTATTTTTTCTATAACCTCCACCTCTATTATCATTTCTCTTTTCGTGCTTACCTCCTTCCTCCTTTAATCCGTCAATTCTTCAACATCTTCCCTTCATCCTTTCAATTCAAGGTGATGCTTTCTCCTTCCTAGTTTTTCTCAGTTTTCATGCTTACTTCTACCTCCTTTGGTCCTAGTTCCTCCCTTTTTCCCCACCCTTATATTCTTCCTCCAAGTTTAGGGTTGCAGCTTCCGTTCCTTCTATGTCCTCCCTCTTTGTCTGCCTCCCTATTGATTATGTGACCTCCTCGTCCATTGTCTTATATCAATTTATGCTTTTCTTCTTCTTCGTACTTGCATGTTCCCCTTCCTCCTCTGACCCTGAAAAATATCTTCTTACCCCTACTTCCAGATCCTCCTTTCCTCCCTATCCTTTGTATTTGCTTCCTTCCATGTTCCCCTTCTCCCTCTAACACCCCCCAAATCTCTTCCCTTCCTACAATATCCACCTCGCATGTTTCCTTCCTCCTAATCTTCTCCCTCCTTTTGTCTTATCTACATCTCAAAGAAGGTTGTGGATCATTGGAGGAGGTGATCATTGCTTCCTTCAAGCTACTGAAGAAGCTATCAACCAACGACTTTGAAGCTCAAAAATGATTGTGGATCACAGCCGCAGGAGAAGCTATTAAGTGGCAAACATACATTATAGGACAATATTATCCCTCTTTTTTCAATTTGTAACCCTACGGCATTTCTTTTTTTACATCTTGATCTAATTACCAATTTTTTGTGATGTATAAATTATACGCTTGTACGTGTAAATATACACCCATTTTTTACTTTTTCTTGAATCAATGATCGTACTTTGACCAATTTTTATCAGATTATTCTGCATCATTCCCGAATTCCAAATTTTTCAATTTTTGACTGAATGTACCCTAAGTACAAAAATGGTTAGAGGTTAAGGCGCATGTCAAGGTACACCCCTTTGCGGTGTCTTGACGCATGGGCAGCCACCTAGGCATGCGCCTTAACAAGTACACCCAAAAAAAATTGAAAAACATCGCGCTTAGACATCTTTCGACAGCACCATCCCTTTGACCATTCGCTTGGGCAAGTGATAACACTATCACAAAGAAGCATCACAATCGGATCATCATTTTATAGCTAGTGTTTTCAACCAATTGGGAGTACAGCTAAAGGTTTAACTTTGTCATGTAATAATTAATAAATATTAAATTTATTATGTTTTGAACAAACTAGTAGTCGTTTTTTTTTTAATTTGAACAATCCAAGAAAGTGGTTGGATACTTGTGAAAAATTGACAACTTCAAAATTATGTGAATCAACATTGCAAAATTGTTGACATACTTCGAATTTGTTCAGACCAAACTAGAGGTCAAAAAGTTTGCATTTGAGGTGAGAAAAATGGCTACATTTAATTACCTACATTCAGTAAAAAAATATGCAAAGATGTATGTCTCCAGAAGTCCTCACAGTTTCTACAGCCATGTGTCTGTGTACTTAGCGGCCGCGTATGTGCCAGAATTTGAGGAACCGACATGGTACATGTTCATGTCCAAGATCGTGTGCATGCTACCTAGTTTGGATGCAGGGTACGAGAAGAATGGCATGTAAGTGGAATGCAGTGAGAAGGTCGGAAATGTAAGAAATGTTCTTGGTTGCGGTGATCTTAGTGTAAATAATGAAACCCACCCTAGCAAAGTTTTATATGAAGACCATTCTAGTGAGTTTTTCTTGATGAGCAGTGCTTACTTTCTGTTACCACAAAATCTGTCTTGTGTTAGTTTCAGGACTCAAATATATATTAATTTATATAATATAAACATTGACCTCATTATGCCAATTTACTCGTGAACCAAGCAGAATACGAGAAAATGAGTTAAGAAACTTTATTACTTGTTGCACCAAAAGGTTAAAACATCAAATAAGTTAAAACTGACTGGTGACTGTCTATATAGTATGATCACTGTTCACAAGTCAGCGCTGGAATATGGTGTATTTGGAGTGAGAAAACAAAGTTGGCATTAGATCACAACAAGAGGGCACCCTGTTTGCAAACAAGAGGGAGTAACTGCCTAAATACTGCAACAACAGGAGATTGCTGTTTCACTCTTTGTTATAGGCTACATGAGAGAGATGGAGAATTAAAATGACAAGTGGGTCATGGTTGTATAGGCGGCTAGGCGACCCGGCGTTGCCTGGGGACGCCCAGGCGGAGGCTCAGGCGTTTCCAGGCGTTTTTATATATATAGATAGATAGATTAATTTAATGGATACATGTAAAATTTATGAAAAATAAAGTTATATCAGTAGATGGTTAAATAATATCAAAATCAGTACATAAATAAACACAAATCAGTAGATAACTAAATAAAAATAGTATCTAAATAATTACAAATAAGTAGATGAGTAAATACAACTAAGTGGATAAATAAATACAAATCAGTTGATCAATAAAGCTACATCAGTAGATGATTATATAATTTCAAAATCAGTACATAAATAAATTTAAATGAGTAGATAACTAAATAAAAACAGTAGACGAATAAATTCAGTAGATGAATAAATACAAATCAGTTGATAAACTAATATAAATCAGTAGATGATTAAATAATACCTAAATCAGCACATAAATAAATACAAATAGTAGATGAATAAATGCATTAAATACAAATCAGTTGATAAACTAATATAAATCAGTAGATGATTAAATAATTCCTAAATCAGCACATAAATAAATACAAATAGTAGATGAATAAAATTCAATAAATACAAATAGTTGATAAATAGAGTTAAATCAGTAGATGATTAAATGATATCAAAATTAGTACATAAATAAACACAAATCAATAGATAACTAAATAAAAATAGTAATAAATAAAAACAAATAAGTAGATGAATAAATACATAAGTGGAAAAATAAGTACGAATCAGTTGATAAATAAAGTTACATCAGTAGATTCTTACATAATTTCAGAAGCAGTATAAATAAATTCAAATGAGTAGATAGCTAAATAAAAAACAGTAGATGAATAAATTCAGTAGATGAATAAATACAAATAAGTAGATGATAAGATGAATAAATACAAATCAGTTGATTAACTAATATAAATCAGTGATGATTAATCAATTCTCAAATCAGTACATAAATAAATACGAATAGTAGATGAATAAATATAATATATACAAATCAGTTGATAAATAAAGTTAAACAGTTGATAACTAAAGTTAAATCAGTAGATGATTAAATAGCATCAAAATCAATACATAAATAAACACAAATCAGTTGATAAATAAAGTTAAACAGTTGATAACTAAAGTTAAATCAGTAGATGATTAAATAGTATCAAAATCAATACATAAATAAACACAAATCAGTAGATAACTAGATAAAAACAGTAGATAGATAAATACAAATAAGCATATGAGTAAATACAATTAAGTAGCGCCTGGGGGGGTCGCCTAGCCCGCCTAGCACGCCTCGCATAGCCTTTGATGCTGGGCGCCCAGATATGGAGACCCCATTGGCCGCCTGGGCGCCCACCCGTACAACACAGAAATAAATACGAATAGTAGATTAATAAATATAATATATACAAATCAGTTGATAAATAAAGTTAAACAGTTGATAACTAAAGTTAAATCAGTAGATGATTAAATAGTATCAAAATCAATACATAAATAAACACAAATCAGTTGATAAATAAAGTTAAACAGTTGATAACTAAAGTTAAATCAGTAGATGATTAAATAGTATCAAAATCAATACATAAATAAACACAAATCAGTAGATAACTAAATAAAAACAGTAGATAGATAAATACAAATAAGCATATGAGTAAATACAATTAAGTAGCGCCTAGGCGGGTCGCCTAGCCCACCTGGCCCGCCTGGCATAGCCTTTGATGCTGGGCGCCCAGATATGGAGACCCCTTTGGCCGCCTAGGCGCCGCCTGGGCGCCCGCCCGTACAACACAGAAGTGGGTACCAATCATTGAAAATTGGCCAATCGACATTTGTTAGTTTGGGTTTTGGCAATGCATAGAGGATTGTGGAAGGTAAACATGATCCAGAAGCTGTTATCCATTTAGCCGTGAAACAAGGAAATACTTCAAGATATGTCGTGGGTACAGCCGTACAGGTACTGTTGTTAATAATTGAAGATATCGACGGCTGAGAAACCCCTTAGGTTGGTTAAGTAGTAGAAAGAGATTTTCTTGAACAATAGTTAATGTTTGCTAGAAATTTACATTCTTAAGTTTATAGCTTTTAAAACAGAAGTTCATATCCAATGTTTTGTCAATGATAATAAACCAGTTGTACTTGAAAATGTTTATGGAATGCTTGAGATGAGATACTAGAAGCTATAAGTAAAACTAACTGTGAGGGGCTAACATTTGTTTTGTTCCGAAAAAGAAGACGAGAATTTTCTTTTTGGACGCTGAATATCCCCACTTCTCCGGATCAGTTATCTGCAGTTACAAGTAGAACCAACTTAGTAAACAGAACTATATTTTCAAAGGAATGATAAAGCCCGTCCCTGACAGAACATACCCCCGAAAATACATAAAAGAGAAAACAAGGCGAGAGCTCATTGTTCGTTGGAGGAAAAATATGCTTGAACATTAAACATATAATGCCAGTATAAGCTGAATTCGTTGCAGGATAACTGAGCCAGTACAATGTTCTTTGGTGTGAAGTACACAAAAGAACAAAATTGATTGGTCAAAGAATAAATCCCATGAAATTTTCGTGTGAGAAAAAATGAAGTGTCCCTTTGAACAGGCGCCTCTATGCAGAATCAGACCCTAGCTCCAAATTTCTATAAAGAGTAAAAAAAATCCGAAGCTGCGATTAAAGAAAACCGCAAGAATATCGTGCAATAAGTGGAAGAAAAGCTTACCACGGCCGGCCACGCGGGGAACCCCTTCATCTTGGCAAGGACAAGATCCCCCACTTTCCACTGCTGCAGCGCGGCGGCAGCTGCGGCGGCCCTCCCAGATCCCTTCCTCCGGGCGGGCGCCATAGCGTGAAGTCAGTTGCTTCCTTCTGGTTCGGCGGCTAGGGTTTAGGGGTCATGCGCGGCAGCAATTTGGTGAACACGGTGAGGAGGGCAGCACCCCACTTTGGCTATTGGAGTAAGATGATGGATTTTGACGCGGAGCTGAGCAGAATGGCGGATTTGCCGTCATCAGAGCACCAGCGGAACGGGGAAAGCAGCGGCGGGGCAGGGAAGCTGGGGTTGAAGCGCGCGGGGGGGGGAGGGGGGGGAGAGATATTTGGTGCTGTGCCCGTAACAAACCCTTCCTGCTTGCGGAAGAGGCGTGCGCTCTGCGAACACGAGGTAGTCTGTGTCTGGTATTTCCCCGTATCATTCACCTACGCGGTTAAATGGTGCGTTTGCGTATCTAAGCTGGAAAGTTCGTTTATATTTAATAAAACCCCTTCAATACTTTGCTTTCGATGCCACATTTAAACAAGCTGCGTAGTTCTTTTATTACTAATAATAGGACCCCTTCATTCATTTGCTTTGATTGAGAGATATTTAAATAATTTCTACATCCGTATCCATCTTTCACGTTAAATATGCCAACGTATATATTAATACTTCAAAGGCTATCGGAAGTCTCTATATGGACAAGAACAGCCCATCGTCTATTACACCAAAGATACTTGTCATTGTTATTTGTCACTTTTTGCTATCATTCATGGTTTTAGAGCCTTTTTTGGTTATAAGTTATTACACACGGTTTTAGAGCCTAGTTATATACCATATGAAGGCTAAAAATATATGACCAACGAGATGTATCCAAAATGTGGGAAGGAGATTAAATATATATTAGTTTGAGGATTCAGTTGATAATTCTTGCTTTTGATGATGTGCAAACATTTTCCATGTTATATTGCTACCAATTTGTCACATGATCTATTATATGATCAAGCTTTCAAAAGCATTTCATATAAAATGGCATGTGGTTGTTGTACATGGTACTTATAGCACTTAATTATAGTTATAACCACATAAATATCAAGTAGGTGAATGGTATATTAGGTCAATAGCCCATTGGTTAACTTAAACCACTTACACCCATCTGGGTTAACACACACACACACACACACACACACACACACACACACACACACACATATATATATATATATATATATATATATATATATATATATATATATATATATATATATATATATATATATCAGGTATCAGTACAGTATAAAAGTTGAATGAAGATTTGTGAGAAAATATACTCAACCCGGAAGATCTTGGACATCATATGTTATGTCAGACGAATTCTTTGGAATTTCTTCCAAAAATCCATCTGGCCTGACAAGTTGACTACATTTTGCTTTTAGATTTCCATATGACCTACTAGTATGATTATAGCTATCTATTAGATGGAGTTTCTCCTACATTAGATCCAATTGATCAACATGGTAGGTGGTATGGAACTAGCATTTTGAGTATATGTAAGTTGAGATTTTCAATTTGATGTACCACTAACACAGACTAAAACAACCATCCTTTATTTTAGCATTCTAATAGGTAGCCAAGGTTCTATTTGTAGACATGGTAGTTCTTATCCATTCTTACTAATCTTGTACATATGCACTTTCTATCATTGGAGATCAGCTACCCATAATTTTTTCACAATGAGCTTACAAGATGTCCTTGTTTTGAGTTTTGAATCATCCATGTAGCATGTAGAGATTTGTCCAACTGCCAAATGTAATTTACCTAGAGAGACTACTCACACATGATTTGTATGATAATGTGTCTAAGAAGAGTTGCATGTAACTATGTGTCTAGATTATATCGATCCATTTTTAGGTTAAACCTAACCCTAATATCTTCTTTCTATATTAATTTAAAAATATTAATTTGCATAATGGAACATGTATAAATATTATAGTGGTTGAATCTTGTGCAGTGTAAACTTGTCTTTATAGGTAATTATACTTAGCTAACCCCAATGAATATGCTTTTATTGATAGTGATATTATAACATCCTCAGATTTGGTGAATTTGATTATAAAAATATAAGGCTTAATTTTATAAGCAAATTTCTTAATTCTATTATTGATAGAATAATAAAGTTAGCTTTGTGGTGTGGATTCAATCCATGGCCCAAGTAAGGCTTTTGAGAGTGTTTGCTTTGCAAATAGATCATTGTGGCACAAGATTAATAAATAAAAGGAATTTGTGTATAAATAAATAGTAATGGCTTATGAGTTGTTGGATAATAGAAATATGGAATAATAGGCAAGTTTACAAAAGATTCTAAGTTAATTGGTGATTTAGACAATTAGTGGAATAATTATCTAGCCATGGATGGAAACACAAGTTTTGATGCATCAAACAAGAATATCTCAGTCTAACTTTTGGAATACTTAAAGATAGTAAGGATGTTAAGATGATCCTAGAATTTGAGAACAAAATGACACTCCATGTGCAGTGGACAATTAATTTAAAGATATACTAAAAGAGAAAGTTTGGTGCATAAATGTTATTCCAAAAAATCGCAAAAAATAGTTATAAGATGTCGAAGGCATTAATGAGTTACCCTCCAAGTTCAATATTAAAAGGTGGCTCCTAGTGGCCAATAGAAAATCAAGAAGAAAAGGGGACCAAGTTGTAATAATTAAAATATGTTTCCTTGTTTGCATACTTTAAATTCCTTCCAAACCTTATCCACGCCCATTTTGATATATTGTACGCCTTAGTGGCGGCATGATCTTTGACCAAGGGTGTTGAGGTTGTCTTCTACTCCAACTAAGTTTGGAAAGCTAGGCTACAATAATCGGACCACCCCCTGACTTCTCACGCTCTCTCACTCTTTAATCCTTAATAGCACCAAGAACCTCTCCCATTGAATCAAGTAAAAGAAACCAAACCCAATCACCCTTGGGTTTCCTTAGTTTCTTGTGGGATTGGGACTTTCCTCAATTCCTTGTGGGATTAGAACTCTGGTGGACAACATGTGCCTACTTAAACCCCGAGACCCCTCATCCTTGAGATAGGAATGGGCAATTGTGAGTCCACCCGCTTGAATAATCATTCTCCGCCTCCATTTATAGGGAAGAAGCAATGGACCTAACCTTTCACACCTGACCATCTTCTCCCTTGACCCTGTATGTTCTGCACCTGACTCCGGTCACCGTGTATTTCTAGAAAAGAAGCATTTAGGTTTGGGAGGTAGTGACGAATCTCCCTAACTAATCAGAACCATCATCATCAGTCTAAAGCGTGCCTCTACGATGCCACAGAGTCTAGGATGCATGAGCAGAGGTAGAAGAAGAAGAGCAGTTACATCTCTGTCCCTAGTTGTGACACTATAAGGTAAGGATATTTCCATCCTTCTACCCTCTTCTTAACCCCCATCCATGCAGGCGCATGTCACCTTGGTGGCACAAGCTTATTGGCTCATCCCAACTCTACATCCAATTTGAATGGCGAGTTGGTTGTTGATGTGGCCTCTCATGATTGGCCCATATTTAGTAATCTTACAATAATCATAACTAATTACTGGTAACTCTAATCATGACAAACCGTATATGAAAGTTGATCGGGAAAACAAGAGGAATATCACTAAAATATCATTGACACCTAATTCTAATCATACTTCTAAAAGTAGGACCAATATATAATTAAGTGGTGATTAAAGAACATTAACCCTAGTTTTTAATGAATAGATTGTTAATCACGTTAAATATGTTTCATTAAGATTGTTGGGAAATATGGAATCAGATAGGAAACGGAAATAAAAAAAAAGATATCTGCCATATCCCCCATTAACAGATGATCCCGTCAACAACTATGCAATGGGAAGGATGGTTTATGAGGTCAATCCCGGTCCTAGAGCAAGTCCAGTGACTATTCCCTCGTTGTAGTATGTGTCTTTCTTCAAGTCGCACTCAGACACGTATGCAGAAGCTCCTAGTTGATCAACACGTTCAACAGCCTGGCTGTAACATCCCACGATTTGAGGCCTCAGATAAGTTGATCTTAAAAGGAATGATTGGACTACCCATATCACCAAGGTGCACCTCCTTTTCCGGGAGCTCATCACTAAAGAACTCCATAGTTAAGCGTGCTCAGCTTGGAGTAGTACTAGGATGGGTGACCAGTCGGGAAGTTGATCCTGGCTTGTGCGTGAGTGGATAAAAAGCGTGCAGTTAAGGCTAGTGGTGGTCTGTGGGGCCAGTCATCATTCCTGAAACTCTACTAGAGCCTTGGGCAGTGGGCCCGGGCGTTACAAATGGTATCAGAGCCAATCCCCCTCTAGTAGGTGGGGCCCACATGGGCATGGCATGCCAGTCTTGACTCGTGTGGTCCAGGCATGTAGGAAAGGGCTGTCCATGGTTGACGTAGCCACCCTTGCGCTGGTATTCCGTGATCGGGAGCTGGGTGTCCATGGGCCATTGTGGGTCTGCACTGAAATGGGGAAGAGATTATGAGGCCTTACAGTTGAGCCTTGACGAGGACGTCAAGAGTCTAAGTGGGGGAGATTGTAACATCCCAGGATTTGAGGTCTCAGATAAGTTGATCTTAAAAGGAATGATTGGACTACCCATATCACCAAGGTGCACCTCCTTTTCCGGGAGCCCATCACTAAAGAACTCCATAGTTAAGCGTGCTCAACTTGGAGTAATACTAGGATGGGTGACCAGTCGGGAAGTTGATCCTGACTTGCGCGTGAGTGGATAAAAAGCGTGCAGTTAAGGCTAGTGGTGGTCTGTGGGGCCAGTCGTCATTCCTGAAACTCTACTAGAGCCTTGGGCAGTGGGCATGGGCGTTACACTGGCATCATCTTCCTAATGGGAAAAGCTCCTCATCTCTATAGTAGTCCACACGGACCACCAAGAACTCCTATTGTTCTAGTAGAACAACCAGGAAGGAGTTATCCCTCTCCTTTCATGTACTATCACCAACTTACCCTCCTACAATTGTTCTTCCTTGCTATCTCTCCCTTTATTGGGTAGGACTTGCTCGGTTTCTCTCGTTTACCTCAACTAAAGAAGACAAACAATTGTCAGAGGCAATTGAGTTGTGTTTTGAGAAGCCCCCAATACCACTCTATTTATAAGAGAGTCAGGGTCAGGGTTCCCGGTCTGAGTGGGAGCGGAAGGAACCAGAATTTCACAAAATTTTGCAACTTACAAGCGGCAAAATGGTTGGTTCATAGGTGAACCAATCAGTTGGCATGTGAGTTGATATGTTCAACCCTTAAATTGGTCGTTTCATCATGTTTCTCAATCACAATTATACTGGCCATTAATATCCAATTTAATGAAAACAAGACGTCATCACAAATCCTTGAATATATCAAATTAATCCACCAACCGCTTAGTTCACAACTTGAGTCGGTCGGTTCATGGACATGAGTCAGTCAGTTCACTTCCTGAACTGGTCAGTTCACTGTCCAAAACTGCCAAAGTTGGTTCAATTGACCTGAAACATTAAAACGGTCAGTTCAACAATCAAACCACTCGATTCACTATTCAGTCAGTCAATATTCAACCAAGGTTGTTTAAATTAAATACCTAACTCTTTAGTAATAAAGTTTAAATCATATTCATGAATGAACTTCTATTTCAAGTGTATCATATGTGTACGAGCCTATAGGTTCCAAGTTACGATGGCAGTGTATGTCCATAACCCATTTATGACATTACAAGCAAAGAACGAAGTCTAGTAACACATCATTGTTACCCAAGTAATTGGAAAGCTGGAGAACAACTTCATCATAAAATATGTGATTGGTGTTACACTGATGGTATAATTCCTTTGTCATTGATATCTGGATTGAACTCAAGGCATGGAATCATCATCCTTTCAATGTTCAACCCATGTTCCTTTAATTAGAATAGACTGTATGAGATATATGTGATGTCAATATTGTATATTGATTCACATGTGCATGTGCATGTTATTCTCAGACTCGCTTATCAAGTGGCCTAGATATCAAAATCTAGTAGGAGGGACAAATCCCATCTACATCACTCACGGTCATCCTCATGTGTCACATTACATCCAATCATCACCTTTTTGGCAACCTTTATTCAAGGTCACAATGGATGATGTCAAAGCACACTGAATGTCATGTGATAAGTGTAGTGATATTTGGTCTAAGAACCACAATCACCACCTTTACTATGAGAGATGACTATGACCACCAATTACGGTTTCCATGTTTCACTACCAAGTATGTGCTTGGTTGATATCACATATCATGGTGAGATTTTGTCATCAACCAACACACAGTCTAGTCTTATGTGTTATTGTTGTCTATCAACCTTCCACAATAGCATATGACTAGGGGCATAACAAGAATATGTGTACTCTTGACATCTTTATGATCTCGTTGTCCAGGTCATCAACCCAAAGACATACATCATTGAGTTATGACATTCTTTATACATTCATTAGTTTCCTCATTATCTCATAATTGAGTGAAACTGAATAAATTGGAAGATTTCCTTTATTATTAATCAAATCCTTTATGAGATATGCCATTACAATCATCATATGATTGGCTCTCTAGGCATACATACCAGCGGACTCCCACTTGCATTTAGATCCAATCACCCATGAATCTTATTCTTAGTGACCTAAAAATGTCCATCATGTTTCTAGTACACAAGTGCTAATCCAACGAGTTAGCAACATTTTGTCTTTAGTTGGTATATTGCATGTTACACATCTCTTTGTGATGTAAGATCTCATATAAGATGGAACTGTCATAGTATGCCATTTGATATTCCTTGCATAAACAATATCTCCATTATTCTCATATATAGTATTTCTACTATGTCATCAATGGTTGGGACATCTCTAAGTTTATCTATATGAACTTCTAGATCCATACAATAATAACTCATATGTTCATAAAATTGTGACATACAATGTAACATCCCTGATCTGGGTTATGCTTTAACCCTAGGTGTCTTGATTAAGAAAGATGATTATATGCTTAATCTTATCTTATAAAAAGTGATTAGGGCTCATGAGAAACTTATGTTTCAATTTTGGTCCTGTTTGAACAATGTTGAAGCAATGTTTGCTTATTTCGGACTAAAGTGCAAATTACCCAAGTTGAGGGGTTAACTTGCAAATTGCACATGATAAGATGTTCCTCTGATGTTGAGACATCATAAGAATGAATATTATGTAGTGGTATGGTTTCCACAAGCTTGGACACCAAGATTAAGCTTGTAAAGCAATCCTTGTGCATTAAAACCTAGTTTTGGAGTAAAGTGCAATTTACCCAAAATCTAGGGTTCAATATGCAAATTACCACTTCAATAAGGTTCTTAATGTTTCTTAGAATCAGTTAGAGCAAAGAAAATGAGAGGGACTCCTCATTTGAATTAAGTTGTAGGAGAGAGAATCTTGACATTAAAATAATCAAGAATAATGCCTAATTGAAACCCTAATTCGATTTAGGGCAAAAATGAATAAAAATAATTGAAGGGCTTTCAACCAAAATATTTTGGGTTTATTTTGAATAAGGATGGACGTTCCTTTAACAAGATAAGGAACGAAAATATCTTAAGTAGGTGAAATTCCACTCACCTTTTTATAAAGAAAAGTAATATCCACTCACATGTGAGATATTATATTATAAGCATTAAGGTGCTTAATTTGCTTTTCTTTAAATTGAGGATAATGAAGGAGAATTAAAGGCAAAGAGATATGCCTCGTATCCATGGAGTTGAGGGGGAACAGGCGGCCATAATTTTTGGATTAATTGGATTTTTATAAGGCATATTCTCTCTCATCAATTTCTTTATAAAAGTGTCATTTCCAAGCCCAAACCAAGGCCTTTTTCGGATTTTCTTCTTCCCGTTGCTTGCAAAACCGACCAAGGAGATAGGGAGGAGCAGGGAGCACGTCCCCAACCTGTGGGTAAGCCCTTGACCTTCGTTCTCCTTGATTTCATGGTGGAAATCGAAAATAAATTATGGATTCCTTCTTATTTCGATCTCCTCTTCAACCCTAGCCAACTTTTGCAATCAAAAGCTTGAGGACGAGCCTAGGGGGAGTTGCTAGAGCTTCATCCACCATTAATGGCGTGAGCTTGGAGCTTTGGAGCTCAATTGGAGGCGGGTTTTATAACTCAAACCCTTAAACATTGCTATTGCATCAATTCTCTATGCTTTGTTGATTTATTTCTTCAATTTGATACACTCTTGTTTCTTTGCTGCAATTTCCATCAAGAACGGTTGCTGTTCTTGGTTGTTCGAAGGAATGGGATGATTACATCATCCTAGATGCTTATCCAAAGAAAATTACCAAGCAAAACCGTTTTGATAGCTACTCCAAATCGTTTTAATTTGATTGGCTATGCGGTTTCAGCAAACCGTTTAAGGGCAAATGGTTTGAAACCGTTTGGGAGCAAACGGTTTCAAGACCGTTTGAGATGGTTGACCAAGCGTTGACCGTTTGGGAATTTTGTTCCTAATTATGTAGGATGATAACCCTCCAAATTTGAGGGATTAACTCCAAAGGAATCGAGAGTTGAAGGCCAATCAATTAGGCAATCAGATTAAATTATGTGCTGATTTTCAACTTGATTAACTTGACCTGGTTGAGCAAACGGTTTCAAGACCGTTTGATATGGTTGACCAAGCGTTGACCGTATGGTATTCCTGTTCATAATTATGTTTATTAATAACCCTCCAACTTTGAGGGATTAACTCCAAAGGAATCGTGAGTTGAAGCCTAATCAATTAGGGAAACCTAATTGGATTAAGTGCTGATTTTCAATCTGATTTAATTGAACTTTTTGGGCAAACGGTCTCAAGACCGTTTGAGTGCGTTGACCAAGCGTTGACCGTTTGGGATTACTGTTCCTAATGATGTGATCTAATGACTCACCAAATTTGATGGATTAATTCCAAACGAGTCATGAGTTGAAGGCTAATCAATTGGGCTAACCCTAATTGAAATCAGTGCTGAAATCACAATGAGCTAATTTGAGATTTTGGGTTGATTAGCCCAAACGGTCTCAAGACCGTTTGGGGGATCATCCAAACGGTCTCAAGACCGTTTGGGGTCACCTCAAGACCGTTTGGATGTCTGGGGTCAAGTATAGTTGACCAATTGAAGGTCCAAAGGTACTAATCATATTGCAATGTAGTGCTGATCTGTTGATCAACTCGATAGACCAATCCATGATGATTTTTCACTAGAATCCAAAGGTTGGATGGTCCAAACGGTCTCAAGACCGTTTGGTGGTCACCCAAGACTGTTTGGAGGTCTAGGGTTGAGTATGGTTAGGTGTTTGAAGGTCTAAAGGTACCAAGCTGTTATACAATGCAATGCTGATTTGGTGATCAATCCAATGATCCAAACCTTAATTGGATGGCTTGGATTTGAGTGATATGATGGGCAAACGGTCTCAAGACCGTTTGGAGGTCATCCAAACGACCTCAAGACCGTTTGGGGTCAGGTCATACCCAATTTTGATGATGGTTCAATGGTTTCAAAGTAACTAGTCTTACATTGATTAGTGTTGTTGAATCATCGATTCTAAACCCTAATTCAATTGAATCAAACCCTAATTGATGACCAATTGAGGATCAATTGAGGGTCAAATCAGTTGAAGGTTGACCTATTAAACTCAATTGAAGTATGAGGGTAGGTCCAATTGATGACTGGTTCCATGAATCCAATGATTGAAGGAATCAACATTGGAAACCCTAATTCAATTGGATGCTTTATGTAATGGAGGTCCAATGTGATTGAATCTCTTGAGAATTAAGATGATGAATGATCCATTGACCCAATGATGATTAGTAATGATAAACAAAGAAGGTACAAAGGTTGAAACCCTAATCATGAATATAAACCCTAATTGACAGGGCTTTTGGGTTCTAACCCTAATTGAGGGCAATTCTAAATATAACCCTAATCCAGGGTGAGGATGTAACCCTAAGTTAGGGTAGTGATGTGTGAAACTCCAATTTAGGGAAATGAGATGTAAAACCCTAATTGGGATGAATAGTGAATCTCTAATTATGGACAATTGAATGAAATCCTATGGAGATGCATAGTAAACCCAAATTTTGGGTGACTATGGTAGAAACCCTAGTTGAGGGTGATTCCATGAGAAACCCTAATTAAGAGTTAACATCACATGAAGCTCTAATTCTATGTTGTGATGAGAGGCCCTAAGAAGGGTGAAGGTATGTGTGACTCTAATGTGGAGTCATAATGCATAAAGCCCTAATCTTGGGCAATATGACAATGAATTATAATCCTAATTTTAAATAAGGGTATAAGGAAACCCTAATGATGAGATAGAAGGAATGACCTTATAAAGGTGAAACATTTAATGTGGTTGAGTATAGGCAAGCTTATTGTAAGCAATGCCTTAATCTGAGATGAGTTCATATCATTAAAGATAGTTGGACCATTCTTATGTGTGACCTATGCACTTCATGGTAAGGGTGATAGGTTAATGGATGAAAGGATTAAGATGGGAAATACTTTGTCCAAGATAAGCTGATAACTTATAGAAGTTGAAAGTGATGAGGAAAGTGATATATCAATATGTGATAAATATCACTTTGAGCATTACAGGATTGATATAGTTCAATACCTGGAATAGTTGCACAGGATTAGCATAGTCTAATACCTAGAATAACATATGCACAGGATTGGTTAAATTCCAATACCTGGAATAATAACACAGGATTGGCTATCAGGATTGGTTAAATTCCAATACCTGGAATAATAACACAGGATTGGCTAACTCCCAATACCTGGAATAATAACACAGGATTGGCTAACTCCCAATACCTGGAATGCACAGGATTGACATAGATCAATACATGGAATAATAACACAGGATTGGCCAACTCCCAATACCTGGAATGCACAGGATTGGCTAACTCCCAATACCTGGAATAATAACACAGGATTGGCTAACTCCCAATACCTGGAATGCACAGGATTGACATAGATCAATACCTGGAATAATAACACAGGATTGGCTAACTCCCAATACCTGGAATAATAACACAGGATTGGCTAACTCCCAATACCTAGAATGCACAGGATTGGCTAACTCCCAATACCTAGAATAATAACACAGGATTGACATAGATCAATACCTGGAATAGTTGCACAGGATTGACATAGATCGATACCTGGAATAGTTGCACAGGATTGACATAGATCAATACCTGGAATAGTTGCACAGGATTGACATAGATCAATACTTGGAATAGTTGCACAGGATTGACACAGATCGATACCTGGAATGGTTGTACAGGATTGACATAGATCAATACCTGGAATGGATACACAGGAATAATATAAATCTAATGCTTGTACTAGTTGCACAGGATTGGTGTAATCCAATGCCTGGAATACTTATATAGGATTGGTATAGACCAATGCTTGAATAAGACATGATGATGTACACTCTCATGTCCATTATAACCAAAATATGTTTAGCAAATTGGCTAAGGCCAATAAGTTGAAACAAGAATGTCTCATGGGTGACATATCAAGATAATGAGTGTCACAAGAGAATGTCTCATGGCTGACATATCAAGATAATGAGTGTCACAAGAGAATGTCTCATGGGTGACATATCAAGATAATGAGTGTCACAAGAGAAGTTTGACATGATGGTATAATATGGAGGATAAATGATATACATGTTCTTCCTATTCCTTATTAAGAGAATGCTTTAAACTGCTTATCATCTGCCTAGTTTTATATCATTAATTGCAATAATAATGTTTTGGCAGAGAGTTATATCTCTCGCTGGGGCAATTTACAATTGTCTCACCCCCGTGGGATCCAACATTTTTAGGTGGACGCAGACAAAGAGGCAGATACTCTTTTGCAGGAAAAGGAAAGCAACAGCTTGGACAGCAGTGAGATCTCAGGTGGAGGCACTGACTGTCAAGTCATATAGATAGTAGTCCTATGTGTCGTCTCTGTACTCTCAGGTCCTCAGAGTTTTCAGTCAGTGTTTTTGATATATCAAACTGAGGTTTTGGCTTGATGCCTCGAGATTCATATGCTGTCTGTATATAATGTTCATAAGGCAGCTGATGTTGTAGTCTCTAAAAAGAGATGGTACATGTTATATATGTTTGAACCAAAATGTAAATGTTATACAATGGTTCTTGTTGTAATGGATTCCCTATGTGTGGATCTCTTTGCAAAAAGTTTTAATTTTTAGTGATTTTCGCTAATCCGCTACTTGATGAACGCTTCCGCATTAGTTAATCATGTTTTCGCGAGACGGTCGTTACAATTGTGGTATCAGAGCTCTAGGTTCGCTGAGTCTATAGAGACATAGGACTAAGTTGTTGAGTCTGTGTTAGTGTCCTCCAGTATACCCTATAATGATTTCTGCTTGTGCAGAGAAAGGGTAAGGTTTAAAATGGCTGGAGAGCACAATGAACACATTGCTTAGGGCAATGTTGTTGCACCAAGAAGAGGTGCAAGGGATCATGCAAGAATAGAATGAGTGCCTGAGAATCCCCATTAAGACCTGATCAGGATAGAGAATCCTATGATCATGCTCTTGTTGGGAAGATTAGGGCAACAATAATGCATATGAGTGGACTAGATGCTAGGCTTACAACCTAGGTTATCAGTTCTTAATACAGAAAGCTTGAGCTTTAAAAGAGTTCCTGAATGAATTAGTCATGTGGGAACAAGGGAAAATGTGGAAAAGATTAACTTATAGGAAGAAAGTGGACTCTGCCATGAGTTCAGACAGATAATAAATATGTGATGGTAGTGCCCAAGAAGGGGCAATAAGCTGAGAAGTAGGGAATGGTCTCTATAATTCTAGAGACATTTGCCTAATGGTTTTAAAAAGCCAAGTTTTTGGTACTAATAGTGCAATAAATGCCTAGTGTACCAGGGAAGTAGCCACTAAGTAAGTGCAAAGGTCTTAACCTTTCACCTGTAAGATTCTATGGCTTAGTTTTTGCTTCAATAATAAGACTAGTAAGACCATGATATGAGTACAAGGTATGTTATAAATGTGTACATGTTGAGTACACTAAACCCTTTTTGTTATAAAAAGGAGGATTGTTGATATTGTTTTCCCCATTGGTTGCTATATAGGGATAAAATGATGAGAACTAGAATTTGAATTCTGTTCAATATTCTTTTAAATACTCTATATTGATCTTACCTCTATGAAAGAGGAAGAGGTATAGAAGAGATGCTTGGATAAAATCCAAGAATGTTAAATCTTATGTTATGATAATATGAAAAGCAAGAAATATGATAGCATGTAAGTGCATACTACTTGATCTCAGTACTTGTAAAGCCTGATCAGGTTTACAACTATTGATGATAAAGTGAGTATGGAAACTCTTAGATTGATATCTTTTTGATTGCCCTGATCAAGCAATCATTCTGAGACAATCTAATGAGTATCATGAAATTGGAAATATGGTATGGATAAAGGTATCATATCTTAAGTACAAGAAAGAGGGATCTGATATGAATTCAGATCAGTATGTGTATATGAGGAAGTAAAATTATGACCCTTATATGATGAGAAAAAGAATAAGGGAGGTGATCCCTGTTCAATAAAGTTGTAAATATGATAAAAAAGAAAGATGAGAAAATGATGTGTTTTCAACACATGCGACTGATACCAAGGTAAGAGATTCTGGTATCTGAGAATTATCAGATGGTTTAGGTTGGCTACCCAGAATGGTCAACTATGAAATCAGTCTCATTATATAAAATGATATGAACATCATATGTTAGGGGTTTATGCTTTGCATAAACATAACAACTAAATATGTCTTTAAGATAAGTTCCCATTTGACTCTGAGAATATTGTGTGAAGAAACTTTGTGTTGATCAAAGTTTTATTATGTCTCCATAAAAATGAGGTGTTATGAAGAGACATGATAATATGATGAATGAATAACATCTGTTCCCTTTATCTGGGATTTCGGGGACGAAATCCTTGTTAGGGGTTTATAATTTGTAACATCCCTGACCTGGGTTATGCTTTAACCCTAGGTGTCTTGATTAAGAAAGATGATTATATGCTTAATCTTATCTTATGAAAAGTGATTAGGGCTCATGAGGAACTTATGTTTCAATTTTGGTCCTGTTTGAACAATGTTGAAGCAATGTTTGCTTATTTCGGACTAAAGTGCAAATTACCCAAGTTGAGGGGTTAACTTGCAAATTGCACATGATAAGATGTTCCTATGATGTTGAGATCATAAGAATGAATATGATGTAGTGGTATGGTTTCCACAAGCTTGGACACCAAGATTAAGCTTGTAAAGCAATCCTTGTGCATTAAAACCTAGTTTTGGAGTAAAGTGCAATTTACCCAAAATCCAGGGTTCAATATGCAAATTACCACTTCAATAAGGTCCTTAATGTTTCTTAGCATCATTTAGAGCAAAGAAAATGAGAGGGACTCCTCATTTGAATTAAGTTGTAGGAGAGAGAATCTTGACATTAAAATAATCAAGAATAATGCCTAATTGAAACCCTAATTCGATTTAGGGCAAAAATGAATAAAAATAATTGAAGGGCTTTCAACCAAAATGCTTTGGGTTGATTTTGAATAAGATGGACGTTCCTTTAACAAGATAAGGAACGAAAATATCTTAAGTAGGTGAAATTCCACTCACCTTTTTATAAAGAAAAGTAATATCCACTCACATGTGAGATATTATATTATGAGCATTAAGGTGCTTAATTTGCTTTTCTTTAAATTGAGGATAATGAAGGAGAATTAAAGGCAAAGAGATATGCCTCGTATCCATGGAGTTGAGGGGGAAGAGGCGGCCATAATTTTTGGATTAATTGGATTTTTATAAGGCATATTCTCTCTCATCAATTTCTTTATAAAAGTGCCATTTCCAAGCCCAAACCAAGGCCTTTTTCAGATTTTCTTCTTCCCCTTGCTTGCAAAACCGACCAAGGAGCTAGGGAGGAGCAGGGAGCACGTCCCCAACCTGTGGGTAAGCCCTTGACCTTCGTTCTCCTTGATTTCATGGTGGAAATCGAAAATAAATTATGGATTCCTTCTTATTTCGATCTCCTCTGCAACCATAGCCAACTTTTGCAATCAAAAGCTTGAGGACGAGCCTAGGGGGAGTTGCTAGAGCTTCATCCACCATTAATGGCGTGATCTTGGAGCTTTGGAGCTCAATTGGAGGCGGGTTTTATAACTCAAACCCTTAAACATTGCTATTGCATCAATTCTCTATGCTTTGTTGATTGATTTCTTCAATTTGATACACTCTTGTTTCTTTGCTAAAATTTCCATCAAGAACGGTTGCTGTTCTTGGTTGTTCGAAGGAAGGGGATGATAACATCATCCTAGATGCTTATCCAAAGAAATATACCAAGCAAAACCGTTTTGATAGCTACTCCAAATCGTTTTAATTTGATTGGCTATGCGGTTTCAGCAAACCGTTTAAGGGGAAACGGTTTGAAACCGTTTGGGAGAAAACGGTTTCAAGACCGTTTGAGATGGTTGACCAAGCGTTGAACGTTTGGGAATTTTGTTCCTAATTATGTAGGCTGATAACCCTCCAAATTTGAGGGATTAACTCCAAAGGAATCGAGAGTTGAAGGCCAATCAATTAGGCAATCAGATTAAATTATGTGCTGATTTTCAACTTGATTAACTTGACCTGGTTGAGCAAACGGTTTCAATACCGTTTGAGATGGTTGACCAAGCGTTGACCGTATGGGATTCCTGTTCATAATTATGTTTATTAATAACCCTCCAAATTTGAGGGATTAACTCCAAAGGAATCGTGAGTTGAAGCCTAATCAATTAGGGAAACCTAATTAGATTAAGTGCTGATTTTCAATCTGATTTAATTGAACTTTTTGGGCAAACGGTCTCAAGACCGTTTGAGTGCGTTGACCAAGCGTTGACCGTTTGGGATTACTGTTCCTAATGATGTGATCTAATGACTCACCAAATTTGATGGATTAATTCCAAACGAGTCATGAGTTGAAGGCTAATCAATTGGGCTAACCCTAATTGAAATCAGTGCTGAAATCACAATGAGCTAATTTGAGATTTTGGGTTGATTAGCCCAAACGGTCTCAAGACCGTTTGGGGGATCATCCAAACGGTCTCAAGACCGTTTGGGGTCACCTCAAGACCGTTTGGAGGTCTGGGGTCAAGTATAGTTGACCAATTGAAGGTCCAAAGGTACTAATCATATTGCAATGTAGTGCTGATCTGTTGATCAACTCGATAGACCAATCCATGATGATTTTTCACTAGAATCCAAATGTTGGATGGGCCAAACGGTCTCAAGACCGTTTGGTGGTCACCCAAGACCGTTTGGAGGTCTAGGGTTGAGTATGGTTAGGTGTTTGAAGGTCTAAAGGTACCAAGCTGTTATACAATGCAATGCTGATTTGGTGATCAATCCAATGATCCAAACCTTAATTGGATGGCTTGGATTTGAGTGATATGATGGGCAAACGGTCTCAAGACTGTTTTGAGGTCATCCAAACGACCTCAAGACCGTTTGGGGTCAGGTCATACCCAATTTGGATGATGGTTCAATGGTTTCAAAGTAACTAGTCTTACATTGATTAGTGTTGTTGAATCATCGATTCTAAACCCTAATTCAATTGAATCAAACCCTAATTGATGACCAATTGAGGATCAATTGAGGGTCAAATCAGTTGAAGGTTGACCTATTAAACTCAATTTAAGTATGAGGGTAGGTCCAATTGATGACTGGTTCCATGAATCCAATGATTGAAGGAATCAACATTGGAAACCCTAATTCAATTGGATGCTTTATGTAATGGAGGTCCAATGTGATTGAATCTCTTGAGAATTAAGATGATGAATGATCCATTGACCCAATGATGATTAGTAATGATAAACAAAGAAGGTATAAAGGTTGAAACCCTAATCATGAATATAAACCCTAATTGACAGGGCTTTTGGGTTCTAACCCTAATTGAGGGCAATTCTAAATGTAATCCTAATCCAGGGTGAGGATGTAACCCTAAGTCAGGGTAGTGATGTGTGAAACTCCAATTTAGGGAAATGAGATGTAAAACCCTAATTGGGATGAATAGTGAATCTCTAATTATGGACAATTGAATGAAATCCTATGGAGATGCATAGTAAACCCAAATTTTGGGTGACTATGGTAGAAACCCTAGTTGAAGGTGATTCCATGAGAAACCCTAATTAAGAGTTAACATCACATGAAGCTCTAATGCTATGTTGTGATGAGAGGCCCTAAGAAGGGTGAAGGTATGTGTGACTCTAATGTGGAGTCATAATGCATAAATCCCTAATCTTGGGCAATATGACAATGAATTATAATCCTAATTTTAAATAAGGGTATAAGGAAACCCTAATGATGAGATAGAAGGAATGGCCTTATAAAGGTGAAACATTTAATGTGGTTGATTATAGGCAAGCTTATTGTAAGCAATGCCTTAATCTGAGATGAGTCCATATCATTAAAGATAGTTGGACCATTCTTATGTGTGACCTATGCACTTCATGGTAAGGGTGATAGGTTAATGGATGAAAGGATTAAGATGGGAAATACCTTAATCCAAGATAAGCTGATAACTTAAGGAAGTTGAAAGTGATGAGGAAAGTGATATATCAATATGTGATAAATATCAATTTTAGCATTACATGATTGATATAGTTCAATACCTGGAATAGTTGCACAGGATTAGCATAGTCTAATACCTGGAATAACATCTGCACAGGATTGGTTAAATTCCAATACCTAGAATAATAACACAGGATTGGCTAACTCCCAATACCTGGAATAATAACACAGGATTGGCTAACTCCCAATACCTGGAATGCACAGGATTGACATAGATCAATACCTGGAATAATAACACAGGATTGGCCAACTCCCAATACCTGGAATGCACAAGATTGGCTAACTCCCAATACCTGGAATAATAACACGGGATTGGCTAACTCCCAATACCTGGAATGCACAGGATCGACATAGATCAATACCTGTAATAATAACACAGGATTGGCTAACTCCCAATACCTGGAATGCACAAGATTGGCTAACTCCCAATACCTAGAATAATAACATAGGATTGACATAGATCAATACCTGGAATAGTTGCACAGGATTGACATAGATCAATACCTGGAATAGTTGCACAGGAGTGACATAGATCAATACCTGGAATAGTTGCACAGGATTGACATAGATCAATACCTGGAATAGTTGCACAGGATTGACACAGATCGATACTTGGAATGGTTGTACAGGATTGACATAGATCAATACCTGGAATGGATACACAGGAATAATATAAATCTAATGCTTGTACTAGTTGCACAGGATTGGTGTAATCCAATGCCTGGAATACTTATATAGGATTGGTATAGACCAATGCCTGAATAAGACATGATGATGTACACTCTCATGTCCATTATAACCAAAATCTGTTTAGCAGATTGGCTAAGGCCAATAAGTTGAAACAAGAATGTCTCATGGGTGACATATCAAGATAATGAGTGTCACAAGAGAATGTCTCATGGCTGACATATCAAGATAATGAGTGTCACAAGAGAATGTCTCATGGGTGACATATCAAGATAATGAGTGTCACAAGAGAAGTTTGACATGATGGTATAATATGGAGGATAAATGATATACATGTTCTTCCTATTCCTTATTAAGAGAATGCTTTAAACTGCTTATCATCTGCCTAGTTTTATATCATTAATTGCAATAATAATGTTTTGGCAGAGAGTTATATCTCTCGCTGGGGCAATTTACAATTGTCTCACCCCCGTGGGATCCAACATTTTTAGGTGGACGCGGACAAAGAGGCAGATACTCTTTTGCAGGAAAAGGAAAGCAACAGCTTGGACAACAGTGAGATCTCAGGTGGAGGCACTGACTGTCAAGTCATATAGATAGTAGTCCTATGTGTCGTCTCTGTACTCTCAGGTCCTCGGAGTTTTCAGTCAGTGTTTTTGATATATCAAACTGAGGTTTTGGCTTGATGCCTCGAGATTCATATGCTGTCTGTATATAATGTTCATAAGGCAGCTGATGTTGTAGTCTCTGAAAAGAGATGGTACAGGTTATATATGTTTGAACCAGAATGTAAATGTTATACAATGGTTCTTGTTGTAAAGGATTCCCTATGTGTGGATCTCTTTGCAAAAAGTTTTAATTTTTAGTGATTTTCGCTAATCCGCTACTTGATGAACGCTTCCGCATTAGTTAATCATGTTTTCGCGAGACAATCGTTACATACAACTTCTCTTGTAGAATTAAATAATGGTCTATAGTTCAGAACCCTTTCCAACTCACAACTCTTCTTTTAAGATTAAACACAATTTTATATTCTCTATCATTTTGGAAGCTTGCATCGATGTAACCCCTTACACCCAACTCTTCCTTATTGCCATAATCTACCAACTGATCCTTAGTGCTTCAAAAGAACTCATGGATGTTCTTTATGGAATTCCAATGACATTCATTGGAATTTGACTAATATCATCTTATCATGTCCAATACATATAACATAATGGTATGAGTATATTATATTGCATACAAGATCGATCCAACTAGTAGTGAAAATGACATCTTACTCATGTCTTTCTATTCTTCATAATAATCAGAACATAGGGTTCTTGAGAGACTAATCCCATATATCATGAACATATTCTTTCTCATGCAATCCTTCATGTTGAACCCTTTCAACATCTTGCCAATATATGTGCTCATACTTAGGTTAAGAAACTTTCTAGAACTATCTCTATAGATCTCAATTCCTATCACATAGGATGTTTCTTCTAATCCTTCTTCAAGAAGGTGAGTTCCATGCTAGGATTCGGTACTTGGTATTGAAATGTCATTACTCGTCAATATGTGGAATATTTATATGCTCCCACTAAATCTTTTGTAATCACATATTTCACCTTTTATCTTGACTCAAGTCAAACTCTTTGACTTTCTTATCAAATCATAGATTCAGGCTTTGAGATGCTTGTTTCCAACCTCTTCATTGAACATTGTAGCTTATAGACTTTATTTGCATTAATGGAGTTATAAAACCTTCAGACTATGTCACATATAGATCCTCTCAATTATTCCTTTAAGGAATGATATTTTAATCTTCATGTGCCAGATATCATAGTCTTAATAAGCTATAACAATAAGCATGTCAATTAGTGAAGGGATTTCATAATTTTCAACGCTTTGAATTGGTTTGAAAAACTTTTCAACCAATATTTCATTTTATATTATCCACGTAGGTTCTCTACTTGAGGTTCCATTTGTACCTAATGGGTTTTATCCCTCGAGGTGGTACCACCAAGGTCATACCTTGTTGGTGTTCATGAATTCCATGGCTTTACACTTTTTCACAAATTTTGGTCCCTCGATAGTTTTTGTTGATTGTTGGTTCATCATCTTATTACCAACTCACCACCATACTAAGTTATAAGATATCATAATCTTTCAGGCTCATGGCATGTTCAGTGAGTCATGTGTTACATAAGGAATTTGAGATTCAAAAACAATTTGTGATTCCCCTTGTCCTCATTGTACCCCTTGTTAACCTCAAACTTTTTGATTCATACTTTTACTCCCACTGATTCTTTTAGAACTCAACTATCCTAGTAATAAGAATTTTGTTATTAGATTGGGATTTAAGGGTAGTATTTAAAATTTATATGGTCTTTTGGATAAATCTTTCTAAGAAACTCTTTTTCTTCTCTGAGTTTCAATCCCTATAATAGACACATAGGGTTCCCATATCATATCTCATATGATGTCTTTTAAAACCATTTTAGACGGTGCATTGTTATAGTGTAAAGCATGTGTCTATGAGGAAATTAAAAGGTTAGATTAAATGACAATCACAGTATGACTCATCATGATGTGATTCCTTCTTTTTTATACATGATGTTGTTTCAGGTGGAGTTGATTGCGATACACTATTACAGTCTCTCCAGAAGGTCCTCGCACTATTAATGTAAAATATTTCAACATTTTTTCATATTAGAGTTCCTTAATACTTTTATCGAAGTTATACTTCATTTATAATCTTCTTGAACAATTCAAGAGATTCATGTTTGTATTTCATCAAATGCAAACCCCATATTTACTGAGATCATCAGTGAATATAATGAATTACAAATAACTACCTCTAGCATGTATTGTCTAAAAGATCTTCATACATCAATATGTATAAACCCTAATTGAATGCTTTCTCCCCCACTAACTTAGTCAGAAGTGGTTTATCATGTTTCTCATATATAATACTTGCATGTTTCTTACTGGTTCAATAACCAAAAGAGTCTAAAATAAACATCTTCATACATCAATATGCATAAATCCTAATTGAATGCTTTCTCCCCCACTAACTTAGTGAGAAGTGGTTTATCATGTTGCTCGTATATAATACTTGCATGTTTCTTACTGGTTCAATAACCAAAAGAGTCTAGAATAAATATCATCGTGGATTCTAGAAATGCATTTCTCATATATGCGTTCTAGATTATGATGCTATAGAAACTGATTGTCTGAGTTATCAATTGTAATCTTTTAGTATTTACGTTATAAAAATTCATCTTTTAAATCCTTTCAAATAAAGATCATAAGACATTTGGGCATTGCCATACAAGATCATATCTATGAAATGGAACCATTAACAACTCTTTATTCATTATTATCCTTGTCCATATGAGATGCTCAAAGTAAAATGTTTTTATTATTGGCATAATGAAATAGAAGTTCATCTAACTCTATTGCATGCCCTGTGTGCTTAGATAAATTCTAAATGCAGATTGAAGTTGCAGCAACTCTTGCTCCACATAGACCATCCTTGCCCTCTCGTAAAGGCTTAGTTCTTATCAGATCCTACATATTCAAACATATGTCAGATCTACATCTGGCATCACATACCCAAGATGAAGAAGTATTTAGATTTATCTTATAATGTATAAACCTAACGTGTAGTTCTCTATCCCCTCCTTCTTCTTCTTTAGTTCCTCCAGGTAGAGAGGACAATTCCTCTTCTAGTGTCCGGTCTAGTGAGAGTGATGACAATTGCCTCCCTTATTTACTCCTCCCTTTGCCTTGAGTGTTGAAGCCTTCGACTTTTGGCCAGATTTAGAATCCTTATTAGCTTTGCCTTTGCCTTTAGACTTCCCCTTTAGTTTTTTTATCACCATCACAAACTTGGGCTTGTCTTTCTTCATTTGTGCCTTAGCTGTTCTCAACACGCCAAGTAACTCTGTCAACAGCTTGTCACAGTCATTCATATTGTAGTTCATGACAAACTGATTGGATGACTCTAGCAGAGACTGCAAAATCATAGCAGTGGCTAACTCTTGACCTAGGGGGAATCCCAGTCTAGAAAGGTTCTCCACATATCCAATGAGCTTGAGTACATGAGGACCTATTGGATCTTCTTTTGCCATGTTACATTTGAACAATGTCTTAGAGACATTAAATCTCTCTTATCTTGCATGATCTTGGAACATGTTCTTAAGATGTATGACCATCTCAATAACATCTATGTTCTCATGTTGTATCTGCAATTCATAGTTCATGGAACACAAGATTAGGCATTTGACATCAACATCATCTTCAGTGCGCTTCTTGTAAGCATCCCTGTCATCCTTAGGTGCATTGGGAAGATGTTCTTTGGCTCTAGTGTCTATAGGACATAGAGCTTGCGCTCATATGCGAGAATAATGTCAACATCATGAACCAGTCATAGAAGTTATCCCCATTCAACTTGTCCTTCTCAAGCAATGATCACAGAGAAAATGTGTTGTTGTGTCTTGCCATTTGATTCTACAAGAGACATTTACAATTTTGTCAAAAACCATTTTGATTTGATTTGATTTATATAAAATTTGACGAAGTTTAATTATACCTTTAATTAATTGCCGTTCTCATTATTTTATTCGAATTGATAACACTCAATTATCAATTCGGAAGATTGTAGTGCACAAACTTCTAATGAGCCATTATCTAATATAATTCAATTATTACTCGTCCAACGTCAGTGTCCATGATCAATCATTAAGGTAGGCTAAGTTTGTTAATTGCATCTTATGTGATTCTTGGATAGATGGTGTGCACAACTCCTTTCCATAGTCATCTTCATGCTTCTAGGTTCTTAATCTCATTAAGGACACCCAGTTAAGCCTGACCCAAATGCCAACATGGTAGAAATGCACCCCACTTGGCAGGCCCACATAACTACCAATGTGAGAACCCGTCACGCTAAATGAGATTACTCAAAACCAAAACACAATCAATCATTAATTAACCACACATCACAAAAAGGAGATAATTAAAACTGATTAAACATTCCAAATTTGTCTAAGAACATTTACATAAAAGCCCAACATCTTGCTTGTATTCATATATTATGTCAATATCTTTTATAATTGTTCTGTGGCCTCAATACAACATATACATACTATAACATCCCTGACCTGGGTTATGAACTAACCCTAGGTGTTTTGCCTAAATATGTAATTAAATCCTTGTGATTAACTTTGGGCATGTAATTAAGTTCCTCAGAAACATATATTTCAATTTTGCTCCTTTATATATAAAGTTGTAGCATTATTTTGTAATACAGGGATCTATGTGCAAATTACCCATTTAAGGGATTAACTTGCAAATTTCACATGTTGAGATGTTCCTCTGATGTTGAGACATCATGAGGATGTTTATGATGAAGTTTGAGGGATTTCCCAAGCTTGAGCACCAAGGTGCAGCTGTGGAAGCAACCCCTGTACTTGAAAACCCTAAATTGGTGTAAAGTGCAATTTACCCAATTTGAGGGGTGCAACTTGTAAAATACATCATCTAAAATATCTTTTATGACTTTTGGCATCATTTAGAAGAGAAATGATGAAAAGGTCACTTCATTTGAATAATCATATAATAAAGAACACCTTTGTGATTGAATAATCAAGGTGTATGTATAATAGCCCTTTTATGTGTATGCTTTAGTGATGGGTTGATCCTCTTTGCCTTCAATTCTTGACCTTAGAAGGAGTTTGTCCTTATAAATAAGGGGTATGGACGAGCAAAGAAGAAAGGAAGGACTTAGATGAGAAATGGGATAAAGTAGAAGCTTTATGGAGAAATTTCACCCAAAATATATATACCACTTCCTTTGCAAGCAAAGGAACGTTTATTTCATTCCCTCACTTATCCCCCTTGCTCAAACTGACTAAGGCAGAGCTATGGAGCATAGGAGAACGACCAGGGAGTTCAAGGTAAGTTTGGATCATCCCTTTTGCTTGAATTCATGGAGGAAACTCGATTTCAAGGTTGAATTCAAGGCTAGCTCACCTAGCTTTATCTTTCTAGCCATTCCTTTCCAACTTTTCCTTGGAGAATTCACCTTGGCCGACCTATGGAGCTCAAAGACGCCATTAAAGACCTGAAGCTTGGAAGCTTGGAGCTCAAGGAACAACCTTTAGGCGGGTTTTATAACTCTAAACCTTATGCTTTGATTATACATCTTTTTCTATGCATATAGTTGCTAGTTCTTCTTCTTCCCTATCTTCCCTTGCATCCTTGCAAGTAAAATCGTGAAGAACTGCTACTGTTATTGAGGTAGAAGATAAGGGCGTTAATTCCTATGCTTATCCACGAATTTCCACTTTACCAAACGACCTCCACCAATTGCTCATACGGTTTACACAACCGTTTGGTGGGCAAACGGTTTCAGGGTTGTATGAAGGCAAACGGCCTTCAAGACCATTTGGTCGCGTTGACCAAGCAACGACCGTATGGGAATCTTGTTTATAATTATGTAGGTTAATCACCCACAAAATTTGAGGGGTTAACTCTAAAGGAATCGTGAGATATAAGCAAATCAATTAGCAAATCCAATTGAATTAAGTTCTGATTTTCAATCTGTTTAATTTGCCCTTTTTGGGCAAACGGTCTCAAGACCATTTAAGATGGTTGACCAAGCGTTGACCATTTGGGATTACTGTTCATAATGATGTTGATTAATTACTCACCAAATTTGATGGATTAATTCCAAACGAGTTATGAGTTGAAGGTTGAATAATAGGGCAAATCCTAATTGAAATCAGTGCTGAAATTCCAATGAGTTAATTAGTGATTTTGGGTTGATTAGCCCAAACGGTCTCAAGACCATTTGGGGAATCATCCAAATGGTCTCAAGACCGTTTGGGGATCACCCAAGACCGTTTAGAGGTCTGGGGTTAAGTATAGTTGACCAATTGAAGGTCCAAAGGTACCAAATCATATTGCAATTAAGTATTGATGTGATGATCAACTCAATAGATCAAACCTTGATGAATTTTCACTAGAGTCCAAAGGATGGATGGGCAAACGGTCTCAAGACCGTTTGGAACTCATCCAAACGGTCTCAAGACCGTTTGGTGTCAACCCAATAACGTTTGGAGGTCTAGGGTTAAGGTAATTTGATCAATTGAGGGCCCAATTACAGTGGGTTATTGAAATAATCAAATTGCTGATTTGTGACTTAATTAAGGTTCAACCCCTATCAAATCAACTTAGATTTTGATGAATTCTTGGGAAAACGGTCTCAAGACCGTTTGGAGGTTATCCAAATGATCCCAAGACCGTTTGGGCCAAGTTTGAGCCCGATTGGAGGTCAATTGATGGGATCAACTTCGATTTGATTCACATTGTTGTGTGTTGATGGTTGAATGTTTATAGACCTTAATTGAACCAACTCCAACCCTATTTGGATATCAATTGAGGATCAATTGAGTGACCAATTGGTTAAGGATAACCCTAATTGTCTCAATTGATAAGTGGTTAGCAAGCTTGAGACCAATTGAAGGCTTCAACATAGGAAACCCTAATCGAGTTTACCCTTTGAATCACCTTGGAGGTCCATGCGATCTTGAGCTTTTAGGACCATACGACTTCAGGACCAAATGAGATCATACCCGGATGAGATCATACGACTTCAGGACTGAATGAGTTCATACGACTTCAGGACTGAATGAGTTCATACGACTTCAGGACCGAATGAGTTCATACGACTTCAGGACCGAATGAGTTCATACGACTTCGGGACCGAATGAGTTCAAACGACTTCAGGTCCGAATGAGCTCAAACGACTTCAGAAGCCAAACTATGACTAAACGGTCTTCACCCCATCTTGGGCAAATGACCTCAAGATCGTTTAAGGGTAAACGGTCTTGAGTGTCATGCGGTCTTGAAGTCAACCAAAGCTAAACGGTCTACAACCTTAAACGATCTCAGGATCGTTTGAAGGTTGAAGGTGTGAAACCTATTGGGGACTTTTAAGGATAAGTCTACCTAATGCCTTGAAGGCTTAGATGGTTTGATGGTTGTTCAACCTAAAGCCTAATGATACCTAGGGACATTAAGGGTCAAGTGGTTAGTATATTAACCCATGTTATGATCAATGGTGAACTTTACTAAAATACCCTTTATGGATTCAAGTAGGTAACCCCTTTTTATCATGCAAACCCCAATGGTTACAATGGTGATGACTTGGATAGGCTTATCAATGTTGATTAGACCTAACCCAATCTAGAGGGATGTAATCATCACCTATGAGCAAGAGGAGAGAGAAAATCCCAATTATGGTTGAAATCCAAGTAAAATACCTTCAATATATATGAATGTACATGATTAGGGTATGATCCACCTATGTGAGATCATGAAAACCCTATTTATGATAATTGATGAATCTTAATCTTATCTGAGAGCATCATTGATGATGTTCCTCATACATGATGATGTTATGAGTTCATTTTACCATAATGTGAATAATAAACCCTAATTCTAGGGTGATGGCATGTAATGTGAATAGTAAACCCTAATTGATGAGAATCAGAGAACTTAGCTCTTATGGCAAGAGTGGAAAGTATAATTCTTGATTTGAATTGCTTTTATCAGTTGAATTAACCTTGCAGGTTCTGATATGAAGATGATCATATCCAGGTATGGATGATGATGCTATATTCATTGAAAGCATGTTGTTAGCTTTATGAATAGTAAAATATCATGATGCCTTGTCAATGGCAACCTATGAATTAAATGGGTTGTGAGAGCCATAAATACCATCAAGGTCATGCTTTAGAGATGACTTGTGATGAATGTATTGAGAAATGATGATTGATGAGAGTTAGGCTTGTTATATTTAGTATTCTCATTTCATAGCTGTTATGCTAATGTTATTGTTTGAAGAACAATATATGATGTTAAAAGAATACTGAATGTACCTAACTAATCAAGTGTAATGTAGAGCCCTGATCATAGATCCATCATTGTCAGAGATCAAATGATGGTGAAACAGGTTTTCCTAAGGGAACTCCTGGATCACATACTTTTGAGTATGTGGGGTATATGGATGTGTAGAACCTTACATCCTAGTGTAGGTGTTTGATGTAGATGTGTAATCCGTCAATCCTTCACTACAATCCCATACCGTATCTGTGGATGGTAAACATGAAACCTCCTGATGACAAAGAAAGCACAGATATCCGTATCAGTGGAAGATAAACATGAAATCTCCTGATGACAAAGAGAGTACAGAACGCCACTGTAACTCTAAAACAGCGAAGGACCAGATTACCCTGGTAAGATATTATAGTAGAGACACGAGATGTCCTACAAGTAATCCTCTTACTGACTGAGGAAGGTGAAGGTCATAAGAATCCGACTCTTTCGATGACCTAGTATGATACCGAGGCACTTAGCAGTGATTGGTTGGAGTATGAGTGGTAAACTTCATCTCCACAGGGCATAAAAGTAATGTTTGAAAAACATAATCCACATCGTAGCATACCTGTTAGAGATAACTACGAGTTGATTGATTGATGTTACATTGTATAGTGCAAATGTCTTCATGTTTCATAACTGTTGAACTCATGCTTACTATTAAATCTGATGTTGAATACTTTGAAGCTTTTACTGCTTAAGTTATTCTTTGAGGTGCTACAATAAAGCTTCTGGCGGAGAGTTATAACTCTCGCTGGGACAATTATGTAAAATTGTCTCACCCCGTAGACTTCAACTTTTTAGGTGGACGTCGAGGATGGAAGAATAGGTCTACAGGTGACCAGTCCCAGCAACAGCAGCACCAGGGGCAGCAGTAAAATCTCAGGTGGAGATTTAGCCTGCCATGTGGTGTAGTTAGAGTCAGTCCTATGTGTCCTCTGTACTCTCAGGTCTTGGAGTCTTTTGGTCTGAGACTTTGGTTATGAGTTCTTGAGATTTTGTATCATGTTGTATATAATTACTCAAGAAGTAATTATCTGAGATGTAAACAGTTTATCTCCTTTTATGAAGGAAGTTTTATGGTTTCAATGCTTTATCTCAAAAAGTTCTAATTTCCGCTGATTTTTGGTATTCCGCTGCTAATCGAATCGCTTCCGCTAAGTTTAAATCGTGTTTATATCGTGGTTTGGAGATCAGAGCCCACAATTAAGTGGTATCAGAGCTCTAGGTTCGCTGAGTCTACAGAGGCATAGGACTTAGGATGTCGAGTCTATCCTTAGTATCTCTTCCTTATCTAATAGAATCTTCTGCTCCTCAGGAGAAGAAGATACATAAGGATGGCAGGGCCACATGATGAGTACGTGGCAGAGAGTAGTGCTAGTGCACCTCGAGGCGGTGCAAGGGTTCCAAAAATAGAACAACCTGCACCTGAACCACCCCAGTTTGACCCAACTGATATGGGTAACCCAGTAGTTCAGACATTGTTTGGGCAGTTTATGACTGCCATGACACACATAACTGACAAGATGCCCATGCCTGCACCTAGGGCACCTGCCCAGCCTGAAGGACAAGGTATCAGTAAGACGTCCGAGCGACTTCGTCGTGTCGGAGCTATTGAGTACTTTGGGACTGCCGACCCCGCAGATGCTGATCTGTGGTTAACAGAGTTGGAGAAGGCTTTCAGGATTCTTAATATCCCGGAGGCTGAGAAGGTTAGACATGTTGTCTATCTTCTCAAAGGCAGTGCTGGTCACTGGTGGAACATGGAAGAGCAGAAGAGACCTGGGATAGAGTTCTCGTGGGAAGAGTTTCGTCGGGAATTTATCAATAGATATTTTCCAAAGACCTTCCTAGATGAGAAGATCTCTCAGTTTGAGAGATTGAGGCAGGGCATGATGAACATTAGCGAGTATGAAGCTAAGTTCATGGAGTTGCTGCGGTTCTTTCCGCACATGGCTGCCACAGAAGAGGAAAGAATCAGGAGATTCGAGAAGGGTTTGAATGCTGATATATCAACCCCTGTGTCTGCCTTAGAAAACCGAGAGAGAGATTCTCTACCTTCGTTGAGTCAGTCCGAAGGATAGAGAGATTTGTGGTTGAGAAGAGGCAAACCCAGAAAAGATATCCATAGTTCCAGGGTTCTTCATCTAGGGATTCCAAGAAACTGAGATTCTCTGCACCTAACCCTCCACCACCCAGATCAAGTTCCCAAACTCAGTGGTCACCAAGTAGAGGCAGGGGACGAAGCCTACCTCAACAAGAGACTCACAGTTCTGCATCAATGTCAGTTACTGGACCACCAAGACCACAACAACTGGAAAGAAGTTGCTACAATTGTGGGAAGGTGGGAAACTTGATGAAGGACTGCCGATCTAGACCTGTCAGTATGACACAACCTCAGAGATAGAGTCAATAGGGATCACAAAGAAGACAACCTCAAGGAGCAGCTCGAGGACGTGGGCAAGCGTCTCAAGCTGGATCATCAGCACCACCTCAACCCCAGGCGACAACGAGGTTTAATGCTATGAACCCACCTGAAGCAGTGGTCAATCCACGGGTAGTGGCAGGTCAGATGGAACTTTTATATTCTTATATGTCTAAATCCTGTGTGGTATCTGTTCTGATTGACCCAGGTGCTACGCACTCCTTTGTCACTCGGAGAATGATTCGTAACTGCAATATGACGGTTAGTCATAGGGCAGATAGTTTGTTGTTGGAGACTCCACTGAGTGGGTCTGCCGTTTTGCAGGAGGTATGTTCTCCCTACATCCTCTTCTTTTCTGATCATCACATTCAAGTGGACCTTATACCACTTGATATGCAAGGATTTGATATAATCCTCGGGATGGATACCTTAGAAAGGTATAGAGTTGTCTTGGATTGTGAATCCAAGTTGGCTGTGTTTGCTGATGAAGGCAACACATGGATCTTTCAAGGTGAAAGAAAGATTCTGCCCACCTATCTTGTATCAGCTATGGTTGCTGATAAGTTGTTGAGGCAAGGATGTTATGCATTCTTGGCCCATGTGGTAGATGTTACCAAGGAAAGTTCCAATCCTGCTGAAGTTCCCATAGTCAGGGAATTCGAGGATGTGTTTCCTGAAGAACTTCCTGGTATACCACCACCTCGGGAGATTGATTTTGAGATCAATTTGGTCCCAGATACGAAACCCATAGCCCAGACACCGTATAGGATGGCGCTTGCCGAGATGGCAGAACTCAAGAAACAGCTTCAAGAGTTACTTGAGAAAGGTTTTATCCGACCGAGCACTTCACCTTGGGGTGCTCCAGTTTTGTTTGTTAGAAAGAAAGATGGGTCAATGCGGTTGTGCATTGATTATAGACAACTCAATAAAGTAACGATAAAGAATAAGTACCCTCTGCCGAGGATTGATGATCTCTTTGACCAGTTGTGTGGTGCAACTGTCTTCTCAAAGATAGACCTGAGGTCTGGATATCATCAACTCCGTATTAAGGATAGTGACATATCCAAGTCTGCCTTTAGGACAAGATATGGTCACTATGAGTTCACGGTTATGTCGTTTGGACTAACCAATGCACCAGCTGCATTCATGGAACTCATGAATAGAGTTTTTCGACCTTTCCTCGATCAGTGTGTTTTCGTCTTCATAGATGACATTCTGATTTTTAGCAAGGATGCTCAGCAGCATGAGCAGCATCTTCGCCAAGCTTTGACCTTGCTAAGAGAACATAAGTTGTATGCTAAGTTTAGCAAGTGTGAGTTCTGGCTGCCGGAGGTATCTTTTCTTGGACATGTGATATCTGCCTCGGGAATTCGTGTTGACCCTGCAAAGGTAGAATCTGTTCTACAATGGGAACAACCGAAGACACCGACGGAGATTCGAAGCTTCTTGGGGTTAGCTGGTTACTATCGAAGGTTTATTAAAAACTTTAGCTCTATAGCCTTACCTTTGACCAAGTTAACCCGGAAAGATGCTCCTTTTTCTTGGAGTGATAAGTGTCAACAGTCCTTTCAGTTGTTGAAGGAGAGGTTGACAAGTGCACCTGTGCTTGTGCTACCTGAGCAAGGAAAAGGATATGTAGTCTTCTGTGATGCCTCCAAGAATGGACTTGGATGTGTGTTGACGCAGGATAAACAAGTGATTTCTTTTGCTTCCCGACAGCTTAAGAAGCACGAGGATAATTATCCAACACACGATCTAGAGTTAGCTGTCGTGGTTCATGCATTGAAAATCTGGAGGCATTATCTCTACGGAGAGACATTCCAGATTTTCACAGATCACAAGAACCTTAAGTATATCTTCTCTCAGCATGAGCTTAACATGAGGCAACATCGTTGGATGGAGTTAATCAAGGACTACGATTGTATAATTGATTACCATCCAGGGAAGGCCAATGTTGTTGCAGATGCCTTGAGTAGGAAATCAGCAACATCAACCATGGATAGAGCACAACTAAACTCTCAAGACAATGTACAGTTGAAGGTGTCATTGTTAGCTGGGTTGATGGTTGAGATGCATATTAAACCTACCCTAAGAGAGCAGATTAAGGAGGCACAACATGTTGATGTTGTAGTTCAGCAGATTAGATCATAGTATGGAAATGAGAAGCGAGATAGTTTCCATGATTCAGATGATCATGTAGCATGTTATCATGGGAGGATGATAGTGCCAGATGTGGATAACTTGAGGAAGTTAGTCCTGGAAGAAGCTCATTCTTCAATGTATGCTATGCATCCAGGGAGCACCAAGATGTATCGTAATTTAAAAGATCTGTACTGGTGGTCTGGTATGAAGAAGGATGTTGCAGAATTTGTTCTGAGGTGTCCTGTGTGTCAGCAAGTTAAAGCTGAACACCAGAAGCCTGTAGGAACAATGCAACCTTTACCCATACCACAGTGGAAGTGGGACCATGTGACCATGGACTTTGTTGTTGGCCTACCCAGGACAAGCAAAGGACATGATTCCATTTGGGTAGTTGTAGATAGGTTGACTAAGACAACACATTTCTTACCTGTCAAAACAACCTATTCTGCTGAAAGGTTATCACAGTTGTATGTTCAAGAGATAGTGTGTTTGCACGGAGTTCCTGTCACTATAGTTTCTGACAGAGGTCCCCAGTTTACAAGTCGTTTTTGGGAACGACTTCATAATGCTTTAGGCACCCAGTTAAGGTTTAGTACGGCCTTTCATCCACAGACTGATGGACAGTCGGAAAGGACCATACATACCTTGGAAGACCTGTTGAGAACATGTGTTCTCCAGTTTACCGGAAGTTGGGATCTACACCTAAGCTTGATAGAGTTTGCCTATAACAATAGCCATCAGCATAGTATTGATATGGCGCCTTATGAAGCCTTATATGGTAGACGTTGTAGATCACCCTTGTGTTGGTATGAGACTGGTGAGCATCAGTTGTTAGGACCTGATCTTGTGCAGCAAACTACAGAAAAGATTAAGGTAATACAACAACAGATTAAGACTGCACAAGATAGGCAGAAATCTTATGCTGACAAGCGTCGTAGACCCTTAGAGTTCGAGGTTGGAGACAAAGTGTATCTCAAGGTCTTGCCTTGGAAAGGAGTCCTTCGTCTTGGAAAGAAAGGGAAGTTAGCTCCTAGATTTATGGGGCCTTATCCAATCATTGAACGAATTGGAAAAGTAGCCTATAAACTAGAGCTGCCACCAGAGTTACAGAGGTTACATCCTATGTTTCACATTTCTATGCTAAAGAAATGTCACCCAGACACTGAGTCAGTTCTACAACCTATGGAGGTAGAATTGAATGATGATATATCTTATGAGGAAGGACCAGTGTCAATCCTTGATAACAGAATTAAAAAGTTAAAGAAGAAAGATTTAAGCCTTGTGAAAGTCCTCTGGAACCACCATGGTGTTGAAGAAGCCACTTGGGAACTAGAGGATGAGATGAGAAGGAAATACCCTGCCCTTTTCTCTTAATACGTTTTATCGATTTCGGGGACGAAATCCTTGTAAGGGGTGGATAATTTGTAACATCCCTGACCTGGGTTATGAACTAACCCTAGGTGTTTTTGCCTAAATATGTAATTAAATCCTTGTGATTAACTTTGGGCATGTAATTAAGTTCCTCAGAAACATATATTTCAATTTTGCTCCTTTATATATAAAGTTGTAGCATTATTTTATAATACATGGATCTATGTGCAAATTACCCAGTTAAGGGGTTAACTTGCAAATTGCACATGTTGAGATGTTCCTCTGATGTTGAGACATCATGAGGATGTTTATGATGAAGTTTGAGGGATTTCCCAAGCTTGAGCACCAAGGTGCAGCTGTGGAAGCAACACCTGTACTTGAAAACCCTAAATTGGTGTAAAGTGCAATTTACCCAATTTGAGGGGTGCAACTTGTAAAATACATCATCTAAAATATCTTTTATGACTTTTGGCATCATTTAGAAGAGAAATGATGAAAAGGTCACTTCATTTGAATAATCATATAATAAAGAACACCTTTGTGATTGAATAATCAAGGTGTATGTATAATAGCCCTTTTATGTGTATGCTTTAGTGATGGGTTGATCCTCTTTGCCTTCAATTCTTGACCTTAGAAGGAGTTTGTCCTTAGAAATAAGGGGTAGGGACGAGCAAAGAAGAAAGGAAGGACTTAGATGAGAAATGGGATAAAGTAGAAGCTTTATGGAGAAATTTCACCCAATATATATATACCACTTCCTTTGCAAGCAAAGGAACGTTTCTTTCATTCCCTCACTTATCCCCCTTGCTCAAACCGACTAAGGCAGAGCTCTGGAGCATAGGAGAACGACCAGGGAGTTCAAGGTAAGTTTGGATCATCCCTTTTGCTTGAATTCATGGAGGAAACTCGATTTCAAGGTTGAATTCATGGCTAGCTCACCTAGCTTTATCTTTCTAGCCATTCCTTTCCAACTTTTCCTTGTAGAATTCACCTTGGCCGACCTGTGGAGCTCAAAGACGCCATTAAAGACCTGAAGCTTGGAAGCTTGGAGCTCAAGGAACAACCTTTAGGCGGGTTTTATAACTCTAAACCTTATGCTTTGATTATACATCTTTTTCTATGCATATAGTTGCTAGTTCTTCTTCTTCCCTATCTTCCCTTGCATCTTTGCAAGTAAAATCATGAAGAACTGCTACTGTTCTTGAGGTAGAAGATAAGGGCGTTAATTCCTATGCTTATCCACGAATTTCCACTTTACCAAACGACCTCCACCAATTTCTCATACGGTTTACACAACCGTTTGGTGGGCAAACGGTTTCAGGGTCGTATGAAGGCAAACGGCCTTCAAGACCATTTGGTCGCGTTGACCAAGCGACGACCGTATGGGAATCTTGTTTATAATTATGTAGGTTAATCACCCACAAAATTTGAGGGGTTAACTCTAAAGGAATCGTGAGATCTAAGCAAATCAATTAGAAAATCCAATTGAATTAAGTTCTGATTTTCAATCTGTTTAATTTGCCCTTTTTGGGAAAACGGTCTCAAGACCATTTAAGATGGTTGACCAAGCGTTGACCGTTTGGGATTACTGTTCATAATGATGTTGATTAATGACTCACCAAATTTTATGGATTAATTCCAAACGAGTTATGATTTGAAGGTTGATTAATAGGGAAAATCCTAATTGAAATCAGTGATGAAATTCCAATGAGTTAATTAGTGATTTTGGGTTGATTAGCCCAAACGGTCTCAAGACCATTTGGGGAATCATCCAAACGGTCTCAAGACCGTTTGGGGATCACCCAAGACCGTTTAGAGGTCTGGGGTCAAGTATAGTTGACCAATTGAAGGTCCAAAGGTACCAAATCATATTGCAATTAAGTATTGATGTGATGATCAACTCAATAGATCAAACCTTGATGAATTTTCACTAGAGTCCAAAGGATGGATGAGCAAACGGTCTCAAGACCATTTGGAACTCATCCAAACGGTCTCAAGACCGTTTGGTATCAACCCAAGAACGTTTGGAGGTCTAGGGTTAAGGTAATTTGATCAATTGAGGGCCCAATTACAGTGGGTTATTGAAATAATCAAATTGCTGATTTGTGACTTAATTAAGGTTCAACCCCTATCAAATCAACTTAGATTTTGATGAATTCTTGGGCAAACGGTCTCAAGACCGTTTGGAGGTTATCCAAATGATCCCAAGACCGTTTGGGCCAAGTTTGAGCCCGATTGGAGGTCAATTGATGGGATCAACTTCGATTTGATTCACATTGTTGAGTGTTGATGGTTGAATGTTTATAGACCTTAATTGAACCAACTCCAACCCTATTTGGATATCAATTGAGGATCAATTGAGTGACCAATTGGTTAAGTCTAACCCTAATTGTCTCAATTGATAAGTGGTTAGCAAGCTTGAGACCAATTGAAGGCTTCAACATAGGAAACCCTAATCGAGTTTACCCTTTGAATCACCTTGGAGGTCCATGCGATCTTGAGCTTTTAGGACCATACGACTTCAGGACCGAATGAGATCATACGACTTCAGGACCAAATGAGATCATACGACTTCAGGACCGAATGAGTTCATACGACTTCAGGACCGAATGAGTTCATACGACTTCAGGACCGAATGAGTTCATATGACTTCAGGACCGAATGAGTTCATACGACTTCGGGACCGAATGAGTTCAAACGACTTCAGGTCCGAATGAGCTCAAATGACTTCAGAAGCCAAACTATGACTAAACGGTCTTCACCCCATCTTGGGTAAATGACCTCAAGATCGTTTAAGGGTAAACGGTCTTGAGTGTCATGCGGTCTTGAAGTCAACCAAAGCTAAACGGTCTACAACCTTAAACGATCTCAGGATCGTTTGAAGGTTGAAGGTGTGAAACCTATTGGGGACTTTTAAGGATAAGTCTGCCTAATGCCTTGAAGGCTTAGATGGTTTGATGGTTGTTCAACCTAAACCCTAATGATACCTAGGGACATTAAGGGTCAAGTGATTAGTATATTAACCCATGTTATGATCAATGGTGAACTTTACTAAAATACCCTTTATGGATTCAAGTAGGTAACCCCTTTTTATCATGCAAACCCCAATGGTTACAATGGTGATGACTTGGCTAGGCTTATCAATGTTGATTAGACCTAACCCAATCTAGAGGGATGTAATCATCACCTATGAGCAAGAGGAGAGAGAAAATCTCAATTATGGTTGAAATCCAAGTAAAATACCTTCAATATATATGAATGTACATGATTAGGGTATGATCCACCTATGTGAGATCATGAAAACCTTATTTATGATAATTGATGAATCTTAATCTTATCTGAGAGCATCATTGATGATGTTCCTCATACATTATGATGTTATGAGTTCATTTTACCATAATGTGAATAATAAACCCTAATTCTAGGGTGATGGCATGTAATGTGAATAGTAAACCCTAATTGATGAGAATCAGGGAACTTAGCTCTTATGGCAAGAGTGGAAAGTATAATTCTTGATTTGAATTGCTTTTATCAGTTGAATTAACCTTGCAGGTTCTGATATGAAGATGATCATATCCAGGTATGGATGATGATGCTATATTCATTGAAAGCACGTTGTTAGCTTTATGAATAGTAAAATATCTTGATGCCTTGTTAATGGCAACCTATGAATTAAATGGGCTGTGAGAGCCATAAATACCATCAAGGTCATGCTTTAGAGATGACTTGTGATGAATGTATTGAGAAATGATGATTGATGAGAGTTAGGCTTGTTATATTTAGTATTCTCATTTCATAGCTGTTATGCTAATGTTATTGTTTGAAGAACAATATATGATGTTAAAAGAATACTGAATGTACCTAACTAATCAAGTGTAATGTAGAGCCCTGATCATAAATCCATCATTGTCAGAGATCAAATGATGGTGAAACAGGTTTTCCTAAGGGAACTCCTGGATCACATACTTTTGAGTATGTGGGGTATATGGATGTGTAGAACCTTACATCCTAGTGTAGGTGTTTGATGTAGATGTGTAATCCGTCAATCCTTCACTACAATTCCATACCGTATCAGTGGATGGTAAACATGAAACCTTCCGATGACGAAGAAAGCACAGATATCTGTATCCGTGGAAGATAAACATGAAATCTCCTGATGACGAAGAGAGTACAGAACGCCACTGTAACTCTAAAATAACAAAGGACCAGATTACCCTGGTAAGCTATTATAGTAGAGGCACGAGATGTCCTACAAGTAATCCTCTTACTGACTGAGGAAGGTGAAGGTCATAAGAATCCGGCTCTTTCGATGACCTAGTATGATACCGAGGCACTTAGCAGTGATTGGTTGGAGTATGAGTGGTAAACTTCATCTCCACAGGGCATAAAAGTAATGTTTGAAAAACATAATCCACATCGTAGCATACCTGTTAGAGATAACTACGAGTTGATTGATTGATGTTACACTGTATAGTGCAAATGTCTTCATGTTTCATAACTGTTGAACTCATGCTTACTATTAAATATGATGTTGAATACTTTGAAGCTTTTACTGCTTAAGTTATTCTTTGAGGTGCTATAATAAAGCTTCTGGCGGAGAGTTATAACTCTCGCTGGGACAATTATGTAAAATTGTCTCACCCCGTAGACTTCAACTTTTTAGGTGGACGTCGAGGACAGAAGAACATGTCTACAGGTGACCAGTCCCAGCAGTAGCAGCACCAGGGGCAGCAGTAAAATCTCAGGTGGAGATTTAGCCTGCCATGTGGTGTAGTTAGAGTCAGTCCTATGTGTCCTCTGTACTCTCAGGTCTTGGAGTCTTTTGGTCTGAGACTTTGGTTATGAGTTCTTGAGATTTTGTATCATGTTGTATATAATTAATCAAGAAGTAATTATCTGAGATGTAAACAGTTTATCTCCTTTTATGAAGGAAGTTTTATGGTTTCAATGCTTTATCTCAAAAAGTTTTAATTTCTGATGATTTTTGGTATTCCGCTGCTAATCGAATCGCTTCCGCTAAGTTTAAATCGTGTTTATATCGTGGTTTGGATATCAGAGCCCACACATACAGAGGAACATTATCCACAAATATTACATGGATATGCATCAGAAAGATACCAAAAGCTCGAGTCTATTAAAACATTGTATACAAAATTTCCTGTCCAGACTTGAGTGTATAGGGATGACTCTAGGACACGCTAGACATCTAACAACCTTCTCTAAGGTCCATCCCCACAGCTCCTCCTAGCTTCCATAGGTCTTCATCGTTGTTGTCGATCACCTAAAAAGATATGGTGACCCACGAGGTGAGACCCATGTCCCAACAAGAGATATAACTCTCAACAACGTTTATTGGTTACAACAAGTTAAATAATTAAACAAGTTAAGCAGATTAAGTATATAAAATAGATAGAGAAGATTATATAACAAAATAGAAATACTAGATATAAATCTTCTTGAGAACAATTCTAATCAGAGTCTTATTTGTAACATTGAAAGGTTAACATTATTCTCAGGACATCAAGTGTAGTTAACTTCATGGGCATAACTATCATCATGAACCTAACTAGTATCATGAATATAGTGAATAGTATTAGCATGTCTAACAAGATAAGTATATCTACATCATAAGTAGAGCTAACAACATAAGCACAACTATTAGCATAAACATGACTAGTAGTATAATCATTTCTAACTACATAGGCATGGCTAGCAGTTTAAGCATAACTAACATCGTAAACACAAGTACCAACATAAGCATGACTAGAAACATAAGCATTTCTAACTACATATGCATGGATAGCAGTTTAAGCATAGCTAACAACATGAGATAACTAACATCATAGACATAACCAATAATATCACTATATTTAATAGCATAAGCACGACTACTTCCCTTATTTCACTATACATAATCTATATGTAGATGAGCAAACAAGGGTTATCATCCAATGTGAAGTGATGTGTATAACCCTGATCAGATATACTACATGACTGCATTATATCTTTTATTAAGCCCTAGGGAGTTTGAGGTATACTACTCAAACTCCTAAGTCAAAATCAGTTCCATACTAGATCTAGGAGAGTCGAAATCCTAAGATCTCATCTGCCCCCAGTGATAACACCCAAAATCAGGCATCTATGCTAAGCATTTATTTATAGTTTTGTGTCATTATAGCCTTAATATGCCCAAAATAACCCTAGACACTTATCTTTTAGTAATTTATACCTTTTCATAGATCAAGTTGCTCAACTAGCCAATTTTGGGCTTGTAGGCACCAAATATGAAAAGACATCTATTCTCTAAGATTTCTCCCCAAGACATATTTTTGCAGCAGCTAGGCTTCCATCCACTACAACCACGACCAAAAAGGATGTCACGACCGCAACCAAGATGTTGTGTCGACCGACACTCAGCACGACTGGGCCCAGTTCGGCATGACTGGGTCAAGGCCAAGGCTGCAATCGTGGTACCCAAGCGTTACCGTGACCGCGACATAACCACCTTGACCGCGAGATCCATCTCAACCATGGCACCACCTCAACCACGGGATCTGTCTTGACTGAGGCATTCACCTTGACCGTTGGATCTGTCTCGACCGAGGCATCCACCTCGACAACGGTATCTACGTCAACCGTGACCCCCTACATGACCGTGCCCAGTCTGGCACGGTCAGGCTGAGACCAAGGTCGCGATCGGGATAGGTGTCGCGACCACTCATTACCCGTTTTGTTTCCCAGAGCCCGGTAGGAGAGTTCTATAAATACCCACCCCTCGTGACCTGGAGGGGGGTTCCAAATTTTGGGAGGCTCCACATTTTGGTCATGACCCGTTTTGGTTCCCAGAGCCCGGTAGGAGAGTTCTAAGATTTGAAAGGGCTAAAGTGCTCATCCTACATTTGTTCCTCCAGTTTGCTTCCATCTACCACCATTCACCCATATCCTACCATTCCCAACCATCTTCCACCTCCATACACCCACCAAGTTGTTGTTTAGGGTAGAATCAAAGAGAAAGGAGGCCAAGGAGTCTAGAAGACCAAGGAGGATGACCCAAAGATGAGATCTGATCTATACGGAGGTTAACGAGCGAGAGCCACCTCTCCTCTATGGGCTAAATCTCTTCTTCTCCTTTCTTCTATTGTTCTCCCTTATTCCTGTACAAACGATGTTCTTCCATCTTTGTTCGGTGCCAACTATGCTTGTCCATGGCCACTTGATCTCCTTCTTGGATATGTAGCCCATTTTGGGCATGTTTATGTACTTTTACCTTAAGCAAGTAGTTTTATTCCAAATCTAGTACGTTTTCTATTCTATCTTCTCTTTCTGGTTATGATTGCTAGTTTGGTTGATCTCTTTCTTATTTGAACTTCTATTTCTACGTATATCGAGAGATTCGTTGTATAAATAGGTAAAAGAAGGTAATTTGGATCAGAATTTGAAAGGAGGACGGTTCAAGGTGATCTATGCAGAACCGTAGACCTGGGCACGGCTGGGCCCAGCCTGGCACAATCAGGCCCACTACCTGGTTCTGTCCAGATCACACCTATTCCTAGCATCTCAAAATATTCTAGACCTGAGAGGGTATCTAGAATATTCTAAGGTGTTGAATTGTCATCCTTGAGAGAGGTTTCATATCATTGATGGATTTTAGTCACGCTACGTGAAAGCGAGTGGGATGACCTTATAGAAACAGATACCACACTATGTATTATGTTTGGATGTAGTTTGCTTACTGGGATGTTTAAGGGTTGTCTACGCCTTAGAATAGGCACATAGATTGCCCAACTTGTGGTTACATAGCCAGGAAATCCTTCTCTCTAATTAGTAGAATCTTACGAACTTTGTTTTTTTTTGTTTTCTTTGTTTTGTTTTATTTTGTGACATCTTGCTAGAGTCGTTCTAATTTCATACTTTTATCAACTATCAGATTGTCTTAACTGACTTAAGAGCAAGATCTTAAGTGTTCTAAATGTCCCCACTTCCCTATGTTCGACCCTAAATATCTACTTCGACCCTGTAATAAAGTTGTGGGGGTCCTTGAAGGTTTTGATTTATAAATTTAATGTTCGGTCCTTCTGAATCTGCCTCCTTTCAGACGCCCAATTTAGGATGTATCTACTTTTGGCGTCATTGCTGGGCACGTGAGTTTTCCAAGTTTACATGCCTAAAGGATTTTGTTCTGTCATCCATAAGCATGTATATATATGCTTAGTTATTCTTTTGTTTCACACATACTTGTCCATATATACTGAATATTTCCCTTTTTCTTAAACTTTTTCATCCATGGACCTTGCTCCAGCAAGGTAGGTCATCTTGTCCACCTGTCCTCCTAAGTTTTTTTGTAGTTCCGACTACTGGCAAATAATTGAAGGCTGTGTTGTATAGCTAGTCGAGCTATACTCGCCCCCACCATCGTCATATGTTGCAATTCCAATAAAGGAGATGGCAGATCAGCCCTCGACTTCCGCATTGATGTGGGATCAAGAGTCGATTAGAGTAGTGGAGCTAGCCGGAGAAAGTATCAACGCACTCACCTCCTCCTTAGCACCTCATCTCTAAGAACAAGTTGATCCGCTCCAGCAGCTACTAGAAATGTAGGATCATCAGCTCCAAGTAGCCACTGAGATAACAGACCGCAATAGAAGTACACTTCAGATTGTTGAATGAGGATTCGTACAAGTGTAGTAGTCTGATACAGCGGATTCCCAACAGAAGTGTATGGTAGAATTGACAGATCTTGAAAGCATTGCTGCTCAAGTACAACAACTTCATGATAAGGATGTTGAACAAGGCAGGCTTCAAGAGGTCATCAATTTGGTTACCATTCAATTGCAAATTCCATCACACAATCATGAAGATTACAGTCATCAAAAACCATTACATTGGTCCTGAAGTGGAGTTTGCCCTACCATCCTATTCAGACGATCATCTAGATTCACCGGGATTTTTCTATGAAGGACCACCAACATGGGGGAACTCTTCATTTCATCCAGATGATTCGGTTGATCAACCAATGGGAGCTACAAGACACAAACATGAATGGTTTTATGATGATGATGATTACTTCTTTTCTCCTCAAGGCAACCAAACAACCTCACAATGTGAGGGAGAGTTTGAGCAACCTAAACCAACCTTTATCCCATACCAAGGTGACAATTATCACATTGAGACTTGTCACTTAGCTTCCAACAACACACCTACTATGCTTTAGAATAACTTGTTGAGGAGGATGACGAAGATTCATCTCAATGGATTGAGTATACTAATGACAACAAACTGGAGCAACACGAGATGACATTCGCCACCATCCCCTTACAAGGCTTGGTGGAAACTGAAGGGGCAGGATGGACAATCCATCACAGCATGGCTGGTGAGCATGAAGATACCCTGAACCCCATAGAAGGTGACAAGCTTGGGGTGGTAGAACCACAAACAAATTCTTTCGGGGGTACTTCTTGTTCAAAAGATGATTGGATGACATGGACTGTACAAGTAAATTTATTTGAGCATCCAACCTCAATTTCAAGGGTGGAGAGAGAAGAGAGGAGTCCTCTAGAAAACTTTCAGCCTCTACCCTTCATATCATCTTATGTTGACATCCTTGGGCCTTTCTATTCACATTCATACATTGAGGGGTACCTTGAGGATGATTTGTCGAAGAATTCATTTCAGTGCAGTTCAAGTCAATTCCAGTACAAGGATGAAATTACTGAGTCATCATATTCTATTCGTCTACTTCATACTCAAAAGGGCCTTGATTTCCCTCGCCTCTTGTTGTCATGCATGGAGGATCCAATCGACAAGCCACAGGTGACATTGTTCCTAAAACTTAGGATTTGGAATCCCAGTGTTGGTATCATGGGGCAGCCACCCCCTTTCTCTTACCCCTTTCTTTTCTCTTTTTGTTAAAGTAAAATTTGTTTTTCATGTTCTTGCTTCAATAGTTTCTTTCCTCTAAGTGCTTTTACATATCCTTGCATACATGCATAATACTAGGACTTTAATAAATGTCTTTCCTGAACATCCATGCATTCCTTCCCTACTATCTCAAGTTCAAGGCTTGCTCGAGGATGAGCAAAGTTTTAAGCTTGGGTCGTAGGCTATTCGCCCTTTTATTTATTTCCTTGCATGCATGCATGTTTATCTTCTATGTTCCTTGCATTTAGCATAAATTTTCAACTTCGTAAGTTCATAATTTGTATATTTGCAATTAAGGCTATGCAATGCAAACCTTAGAACTAAATGCTTATCTTTTTTCCTAAATGCACAATTTTCATCTTAAACTACTTGATCTCTTGTTTGACTTGCTCATTGACTCTTTTCTTAAGTTTGGTAATAAATCTAAGGTTATTCACCTTTTTCATAGCTTAAAACATTATTCCCTTAATCAATGTTGTGAATGACAAATCTAGGATATGGGACCGTTGGAAAGAGTTATAGTTTGATCAAAACTCCCAGCTGCATTTGTTCACAAACTTACCTCTACTCTAAGAATCCTTGAACCATAATTACTATCTTTTCATATAGGTATCAAGCGGATAATGATTAGTTTTGAGCTATAATCAAGTTTAAGTATTTTTACTTGATGATCTGTGTGCCCTCTCACCTTAGACTGAGTAAAAAAAATGAAAATAATTTTTTTTGCAAAAGAGGCTTGGTCGCCCACAAAATCCCAAAAGTATCAAAATAGTGCTCACCCAAGCCTATAAAATAGAATGCTGAGAATAAAAGCATGAGTGTGAATAAATGAGCATTGTTTTCTCTTTTAGGAGAGTTGAGGATGGTGCCTAGCCAGTGTATGACTGTACTCATGAATGCGGGTATGTTGTGTCTAGTAGTGCCACCCTAAGGCTCATTAGAGAGCTACTAGGAACCCCTAGGAGACCTATGAGATCATCCCAGTAGCAGGGTTGGTTCGAGCGGAGTATGAGGAGTTTGTCTCACTACTTTGGGCCATCTGGCTCAGACTATTGCTTGTTACATGGACCAACGTAACACAGATCATGATCCTCAGAAGTCATTAGAGTCTTCTTCTTTTTGTTGCTTCTTAGGACCTAAATAAGTAGGAGGCGTGTTGTTCCTGATTGGTCTACATGAATACATGATGATGGCTCATTGCTCATCACCCGCGTGATCACCTATGTGGCAATGCTTTGATGTTGTATAATTATGATTCAAACCCTCATGAGTATCGACAAGTTGCAGCGAATTTGCTTAAACTTGCATGTATGTTCTTTGGTCATACTTTAGTAGGATCATGCTCGATTGGTGGGGATTTGTTCTGAAACAACACGGGTCAAGAGAATTGATGTTTTAAATTATTTTTCTTAACCTCAACATTTATCGCCATGCTTAATTTGGATGTTATCTTTTTGTTCTTTGAGCAAAGTCTTGCTTAAGGACAAGCAAAGGTTTAAGCTTGGGGTGGTTGATAACATCCAAATTTAGGCATCTATGCTAAGCATTTATTCATAGTTTTGTGTCCTTATAGCCTTAATATGCCCAAAATAACCCTAGATCCTTATCTCTTAGTAATTTATATCTTTTCATAGATAAACTTGCTTAACTAGTCAATTTTGGGACTTGTAGGCACTGAACCTAAAAAGACATCTATTCTTCAAGATTTCTCCCCAACACATGGTTTCTGTAGCAACTAGGCTTCCATCCACCGCGACCGCGACCAAGAAGACAATACCATGACCACGAACAAGATGTTGTGTTGACCGACACTCGACATGACCTGGCCCAGCTCGGTACGGTTGGGCCGAGGCTAAGATCGCGACCGTGGTACCCCAGCGTGACTGCGATACAACCACCTTAACCACAGTATTCGTCCCGATCGAGGCATCCACCTTGACCACATGATCTGTCTCGACCGAGGCATCCACCTTGACTGTGGGATCTATTTCGACTGAGGCATCCACCTTGATCGTGTCATCTGCATTTACTGTGACCCCCGACATGACCATACCTATCCTGGCACGGTCGGTCCGATACTAAGGCCGCGACCGGGACATGTTACGTGACCACTCATTACAACACTTTGCCTTCACCTATAAATACCCATCCCTCGCAACCTAGAGGGGGGGTTCCAAATTTTGGGAGGCTCCACATTTTGGTTCCAACCCAGTTTGGTAATTCCCAGAGCCCCGTGGGAGAGTTCCAAGGTCTGAAAGGGCTGAAGTACTCATCCTACGTCCCTTCCTCCAGTTTGCTTCCACCTACCACCATTCACCCATATCCTACCATTCCCAGCCATCTTCCACCTCCATACACCCACCAAGTTGTTGTTTGGGGCAAAATTAAAGAGAAAGGAGGCTAAGGAGTCCAGAAGACCAAGGAGGACGACCCAAAGACGAGATCTGGCCTATACGGAGGCTAAGGAGCGAGAGACACCTCTCCTCTAAAGGCTAAATATCTTCTTCTTCTCCTTTCTTCTATTGTTCTCCTTTGTTCATGTACAAACAATGTTCTTCCATATTTATTCGGTGCCAACTATGCTTGTTCATGGTTAGTTGAGCTCCTTCTTGGCTATGTAACCCGTTTTGGGCATGTTTATGTACTTTTACCTTAAGCAAGTAGTTTTGTTCCAAATATACTATGTTTTTTGTTCTATCTTCTCCAACTAGTTATGATTGCTAGTTTGGCTTATCTCTTTCTTGCTTGAACTTCTATTTTTACCTATATCGAGATATTCATTATAGAAATATGTAAGAGAAGGTAGTTTGGATCGGAATCTGAAAGGAGGACGGTTCAAGGTGATCTATGCAGAACCGTAGACCTGGGCACGGCCGAGCCCAGCCTGGCACGGTGAGGCCCACTACCTGGTTCTACCTAGATCACACCTGTTCCTAGCATCTCAGAATATTCTAGACCTGAGAGGGTATCTAGAATATTCTAGGGTTTTGATTTGTCATCCTTGAGAGAGGTTTCATATCATTGATGGGTTTTAGTCGCGCTACGCGAAAGCGAGTGGGATGACCCCATATGAACATATACCGCAGTGCGTACCATTTTGGATGTAGTTTGCTTGATGGGGTTTTCGAGGGTTGTCTACGCCCGAGAGCGGGTGCATAGACTACCCAACTTGTGGTTACATAACCACAAACTCCTTCTCTATGATTAGTATAATCCTATAGACTTTGTTTTTCTTTTCTTTTCTTTATTTTATTTTATTTCATGACATCTTGCTAGATTCGTTCTAGTTCCATACTTTTATCAACTATCAAAAATTGACTTAACTGACTTAAGAGTGGGATCTTAAGCGTCCTAAACGTCCCCATGTCCATGTATTTGACCCCGTAATAAAGTTGCGGGGGTCCTTGAAGGTTTCAGGTTATAAATTTAAAGTTTGATCCTTTTGAGTCTGCCTCCTTTTGGACGCCTGATTTCGGCCGTATCACCCACTCAGTACATGTCCTCCGCAATGACACATAAGTTCAAGTTGCAAAGCAACCTAGACCGCCCTTGGTATATAGGTCACAACACTAGTGAACAACCTAGTACACCCTTAATAAAGTCACGATACTAGTGAAACTAGGGTATACGATCCCTATCATCCGAGGTACAACCAATGTTGTCCTCAATCACATCATATATATTGAATCATATCATTTGAGATACAACCTCGACCATTCCCCTGCCAGGGTATGACTACAACCATCCTTGTGAACATGCATATACTCAAAAATATATGACTCCAAGCTTCCGTTAGAGGAATACTCGTTTCACCATCCAACAGATCATGACACTGGAATGGATCTACAACATAGGGCACTACATGATTAGGGTTTCACATGATTAGTTAATGCCCATTGGGTGATTTAAGACTGAGTCAAACAAGTGGCCATACAAACCCGGGTTTAGTTCTAACAAGAACTAATATATAACAACTCAAGAAGATATGATATGTATGAGACATAATCCTCATTGCAACATAACAGGGTACCATTTCATTGCCATTTATGAGACTATACTTGTCACCATACCATTACAAGATACCAATCCTATCACATCATGAAAGGGATCACACCTACATTAGGGCTCAGCCATGCCCAAAGGTCATTAAATCATCACATCATCATTCCTTCTAAGAACATCATTATCCTTCTATGCCTTACCAAAGGCTCATCAATCCATCATCATACATGTGATACACAAGTTTAGCATAACATTGCATTAAGAAACTTATTATGTTCATATAGCGGTATGTCAGGGTTACGACAACACTAAGAGAGCATTCCATGGTCATCATGCTAATCACATAAGGAAGATAAGTATGACTAACCACCATCACCCATTTATATTAGGGTTAGGTATAGCAAGATAATCTGGATTAGTGTTACCGGTCATTTCGTTATAGTGATTATTAATTTACATTTATTTGAGGGCAAAGGTAAGACTATAAAGATATGGGCATAGAACCATTGATTCGACATCATCAAAACCAAGCCATCAAACCATGGGCTTCACCCAAGACCATTGAGTGTTAGATAAGGAAAATCATAGAATGCAATACAAGTAAACCTTGAACCATATGTCTACTAAAACCATCAAGTTGTAATCTAGAAAGACCATCGACTTTGAAAATAGGGTACCCATTGGTTGTTGAACCGTCGACTTTGAAAGTAGGGTAACCATTGGTTGTTGAACCATCAACTTAGTCCAACTATTGGTTGATGAACCATTGACCCAGTCCAACCATTGCCTGATGAAACATTGAGTCAGGGAAAACATTGGTTGGTGAACCATTGAGTTAGGTAAGCCATTGGTTGATGAACCATTAAGTCAAGGAAACCCTTGATTTGTGAACAATCGAGTCAGGGAAACCATCGGTTGATGAACCATCGATTCAGGGAATCCATTGGTTGATGAACCATCAAGTTAGGGAAACCATTGGTTGATGAACCATCAAGTCAGGAAAACCATTGGTTGATGAACCATCGAGTAAGGGAAACCATTGGTTTGATGAACCATCGAGTCATAGAAACCATTGGTTGATGAATCATCGAGTCAAACAAACCATTGGATGATGAACCATCAAGTCAGGGAAACCATTGCTTGATGAACCATCGACCTAGTTAGGCCATTAGTTGATGAGCCATCAACCCACTCCGACCATTGGTTGACACCATTGAGTGTTGAAGCCAGTGAGACCATCAAATGTTGTCAACATGTGGTGAAACAAGCTTCAAACTCCAACTAAAACCATCAGATTTGAGGGGGAAGGAATGTAACATCCTGATCTCCTACCCAAGTTAAAACTCCTTATTTAGAGCTATTCATAAAAACAAGCTTCTTTAAGATTTTTTTTGTAAAATCAATTTTAATGTTAAAATAATCTATTATGATTTATTTAAAAGCTTTTATATATTGAAAATATAATTGTGATACTTTTTGTCAATTTTTTAAAAAAATAATAATGTGGTGGGTAAGCACACAAGCAGGTAGCTGGGTGGCAAGCAAGATGCTTATGAAGGCAAGCATATAGATGGATAGCAAGTAGGTAGCTTGAGTAAGCACATTAGTTGGTGAAGCAAGTAGGTGAGTTGCAAACTCCTTCCCTTGACACCAAGCACCTCTAATAGTTGACACCTATCATGCCATGTGTCAACCACCCTTTAATAACTATCTTGAGATGACACACATGCTTCCATGTGCCATCTAGCAATTCTTGATATGACACCTAACCATCCATGTGTAACCTAACTAGTAAACATCCATCTAAAGATGACACCTTGTACCCATGTGTCATCCACACACTCTTTGCTATTAGGACCATGCTACTCTTCACCATTCCTATATAAAGAGCCCCCATCCACCCCACCATAAGCACAAGTTCTATCCTCTTCATCTCAAATCAAAGGTGAACGTCCCTTCTCCCTCCTTTCCCGTCTCCTTCACCATAAACCTCCCATCTCTCACTAGATTAGCAAACCACAATCTATTTCTCTATGTTAGTGAAAGGAACCACCTCCCAACAAACACTCTCTCTATAGAAATCTACTACCTCCTTCCTCCACCATAGTAAGAGAAACCCAATACTATGTCTTCCACAATATCCTTTCTCTAGAATATATAAGCCATCTCTCTTCTACCCTAGTAAGAGAAACCCTAGAAGCTTATCTAGATAGGAATGATGATCGAGGTAATGGGAAATGCGACTGAATGCTGCCCAAATATATCAAGATTGGATATATTTAATGATGATATGGTCTTCTTGTAGAAACATGTATTAATGGCATATAAAGGTATGGTTCCCACATTTTGTCATCCAAAAAGTAGGGTTTATTATTATTTACTATGATATTCAATTCCTATCGTAATCTATTATATCAGCATCAATAAAAGGTATTATATAGAATGATTTTGTATTATATGCAGTAAGAGTAAAGGCATACTTCATATACTTTCCTAAAGAATGAATAAGTGATCAACTATACACAACCTCTCTATTAATAAACTAGGCATGACTTCCATATATTCATCCATATTATCCTTCAAAATTGAGTTTAAAGGTTTTAGATGATAATCACGCATTTATTTGGATTCCAGTCCTATTGTCTCTTGGTTCCCTTTTTCCTTTATTTCTCTCTATTAATTGACTCATGTGATATTTTTGGAAAGTAGAATTCCATCAGACATTTCTAAGGTGACTAGAAGCCTATTTCACTGATGCCTGTAGCGAGTAAAGAGGAAATGTTATTTAATTGGTTCTGTGATCGCTTGGGGGGACTCCCTAACCTCTTGCACGCTCCTGGCCATAGATTTGTATGATTCAATTCCACAATCCCACAAGTGTACATTTTATGTGTCATAGTGAAATACTTAATTATTCATGGCTACCTTTTGACCTCATTAACTTTGACTGCCCATCATGTTGAGTTGTACATCTTTGATGATGTCTCTTGAATTGTAATCCTTAAATTGGGAGATGTGTTGGTAATAGAGTCGGCATGTCTTGGTCGGGGATTGATACATTTGGGATCCTGATCTAAGTCCTTTGAGACAGGGATCAATGAGTATAATGCTCTACCATACTCAGGCCCACACTTGGGTTGGTCATGTAGAGTCAGGCATGATCAAGTTAGTAATGGGGAATAATCTCCTGCAAAGATTAAGCATGCTAACTAATGATTATCCAAGTGGAATTTTGTGCAAGGAGCACCCTCTTATGGTCTTGGAAAGACGATCGATGGCTGCATGTAGTAGTCTAATTCATTGTTTAGAGCATGCGGTGTGCACGAGTGGCTGGGGGTGTGCTAGGGTACTTACAGGTGTTTTGGTGACCCTAATGGACTAAAGTCTTGGCTAAGCAAGTTTTTGTGGTTGCAGGTCAGTTGCCCAAGGTGAATTGACACCTTATCTGAGAGTTGTAGTTAAGCTCGTTTATGGAATAAGGTCTCCCTTTTTATTATCATTATACCAATAATCTGTTGGCTAAATGGACATCTATAAATCCCTTTGTTTTGATTATGACAAACATTTCATTCTTATTGATCTAACGAGCTACTTGAGTGTGCAGGATTAAGGTGGATGCCAAAGCAACTAGGGAAATCCATATGCTTACATATTTATGTTTTCATGCAATGTAATTGCTTTGTAAAAACTTGTACAAATATATAATGTACAAGTACTTAGATTGCATGTAAATCAAGCGTTAGATCTTCCCTAGCTAAACATCACATTTAGAGAAGTCATCCCCTTCGAATTGGATCACATATGCACACTCATACATATAATTAGTGCCTAAATTGCAACATTGAAATAGGATCAATCTCGGTCGACAAACTCCTCGACCGAGACACTCTCGGTCGACAATCTTCTCGACCGAGAAAGATCCAAAGTAGCCGTTAGACACAACAAACAAGTTAGTTGGCAGTTGGAGAAAGACGTTGCAAATCACTTGTTCCAGAGTGCCTGTCGGTCGACAAAAGTTCGACCGAGTAGGTGTCTCGGTCGACCATTCCTCGACCGAGATTGTCTCTGACAGCAACTGCAGAATTAATTAATTAGCCGTTGTTAAAGCAACAACTTTGTACCTAACGGCTAGTTAAGCACTTAGAAACCCCTAGAAGTTGTCTAGAACGTCCTTAAGCATCCTTAGGCCATTCCTATAAATAGGACAAGCCATAGGACACTCAAACACACTAGTTTTACACTTGAGAACTCTTTGAGCATACTTTGAGCAATCTGTTTGTGAGCAAATTGAGCATTGTGAACATTGGCTACTTCCTTCTTTAGCTCAAAATTCGTGTCCTATAGGCTAGTATCTCCTACCCACTGCAATCACAAGTTCACACACTTGGTTAGGAGATCTATACGCTTGATCTAGGCAAATCAAGCCTTGGGCTACAAAGGATAAGTTGTAATTTCCTTTTTCTTTCTTGTTCTCTAATACCGTCTGTACTCTCCTTGCTACTCCTAGGTTGGAGGCTGCTGATTGGAGAGGGTGGAGCTCTTCTTGGCGAAGAAGGTGACTTTGAGCTACTTCAGAAGGCTGGTGCAACGGGAGGTTACTTCTAGAGAGGAAGGCTACTTCAAGGGGGAGCTTGGAGTTACTTCAAGAAGGCTACCTCAAAGTTGGTGCACCTACTTCAAGTGAAGGCTGCTTAAAGGGTGTAAAGGAAAGTATTGTATTTTGTATAAATCCTTGAGAAGGTAATAAAATAAATACTTTCAAAATCCCGGTTGGGTAAGCAACCGGGTAGTGGACTGAAAACTTTAGTATTTGCTAAAGTTGGAGCCACTCTAAACACCTGTCTCCTTCTTCTAATTTTTAATTGTGGTTGTTTGAGTTCAATAAATTGTTAAAATTATTTAAAAACTCTATTCACCCCCCCCCTCTAGTGTTTTTCATAATCCTGATTATGCTCCACATTATCAGTCTAACATTTTGATGGAGTTGTCATCTGATAAATGCTTTATGAATATACATACATATACACTCCTTATGCTTCCTCCTACTAGATGGTCAATAATTTTGATTTGGACTTTTGATACTTTAGTTATCTGAGTAATACATTAAGAATAGAATTATATTAACAGTGTCTTGCTTCTTATCTCTATTTTTCCATACTTAGACATTTGCCTAACCCATACTCTCCCACTTGGGCACAACATATTCTTCCATGTTGCATATTATATTATTAGTAGGACCTTTCCTTGTAGAAGACTCATCTTGAAAAGAACCTGAAGGGCTTCAAGAATCAAAGATGAATCAAGCTTAATTTTATACTCATGTATCATTTTTTATTGATATAGGAGATAATGTAAAAATACCTTTTGTAAGGGTGTAATATTTTGAAATGAAATATTTCTTATCTCACTCTTGTGCTTTGATTTTTGGTGCCATATTAACGACTCAGATTTAGCTACTTGATTTTTGAAGGAAGAAAATCAGTTGGTTGAATCGGGGACGTTACAAAGATGGTATCAGAGAAACAAGATGAGACCTTACACAAGAAAAATTGTAGAAGTATAAACTTAAAATTAGAGTTAGTATAACATTAAGTAGAATAGACTAAGATAAGTCATAACCTAAATCATATAATTTTCAAGGATGAAAATTCTTTGAAGGGGTGGTATATGTAACATCCTGATCTCCTGCCTAAGTTAAAACTCCTTATTTAGAGCTATTCATAAAAACAAGCTTCTTTGATGATTTTTTTTGTAAAATCAATTTTAATGTTAAAACAATCTATTATGATTTATTTAAAAGCTTTTATATATTGAAAATATAATTGCGGTACTGTTTGTCTAATTTAAAAAAATAACATTTTGGTGGGTAAGCACACAAGTAGGTAGCTGGGTGGCAAGCATATAACTAGATAGCAAGTAGGTAGCTTGAGCAAGCACATTAGTTGGTGAAGCAAGTAGGTGAGTGACACGCTCCTTCCCTATCACACATATCACCTCCAAAAGTTGACACCTATCATGCCATGTGTCAACCACCCTTTAATAGCTATCTTGAGATGACACACATGCTTCCATGTGCCATCTAGCAATTCTTGAGATGACACTTAACCATCCATGTGTAACCTAACTAGTAAAAATCCATCTAAAGATGACACCTTGCACTCATGTGTCATCCACACACTTTTTTCTATTAGGACCATGCTACCCTTCACCATTCCTATATAAAGAGCCCCCATCTACCCCACCATAAGCACAAGTTCTCTCCTCTTCATCCCCAAAACAAAGGTGGACGTCCTTCCCTTATCCTAGCCCCTCTCCCTACCATAAACCTCACACCTCTCTCTAGACTAGTGAATCACTCTCTTCCTCTATGTTAGTGAATGGAACCACTTCCCAACAAACCCTCTGTATATAGAAACCTACTACCTCCCTCTCCATTATAGTAAGATAATACAAATACTATATCTTCTACATATGTAATGATGCTTTAAGCCATCTCTCTTCTACTCTAGTGAGAGAAATACTAGAAGTTGTGGATGAGGATTGAGGTGGTGGAAAATGCAACATAATGCTGCCCAAATATACCAAGATTGGATATATTTAATGATGTTATGGTCTTTTTGTGGAAACATGTATTAATGACATATAAAGGTATGGTTTCCACATTTTGTCATCCAAAAAGTAGGATTTATTATATTTTAATATGATATTCAATTCCTATCTTAATCTATTATATCAACATCAATAAAAGGTATGATATGGAATGGTTTGGTATTATATGACGTAAGAGTATAGACATACTTCATATACTTTCCTAAAGAATGAATAAGTGATCAACTATACACGACCTCTTTATTAATAAGCTAGGAATGACTTCCATATATTCGTCCTATTATCCTTCAAATTTGAGTTTAAAGGTTTTAGAAGATAATCAAGTATATCTTTGGATTCCAGTCTTATTGTATTTTGGTTCTCTTTTTCTTTATTTATCCCTATTATTTGAGTCATGTGATATTGTTGGAAAGTGGAATTCCATCAGACATTTCTAAGGTGACTAGAAGCATGTTTCACTAATGCCTGTAGCTAGTAAAGAGGAAAGGTTATTTAATTGATTCTGTGTTCGCACGGGGGGACTCCCTAACCTCTTGCATGCTCCTGGCCATAGATTTCTCTGATTCAATTCCACAATCTCACAAGTTTACATTTTAGGTGTCATAGTGAAATACTTAATTATTCATGGCTACCTTTTGACCTCATTAGCTTTGACTGCCCATCATATTGAGTTGTATATCTTTGATGATGTCCCTTTAATTGTAAACCTTATATTGGGAGATGTGTTGGTAACATAGTTGGCATGTCTTTTCCGGGTATTGATACGTTTGGGATCCAGATCTAAGTCCTTTGGAGTCAGGGATGGATGAGTATAATGCTCTACCATACTCAGGCCCACACTTGGGTTGGTCATGTAGAGTCAGACATGATCAAGTTAGTAATGGAGAATAATCTCCTGCAAAGATTAAGCATGCTAACTAATGATTATCCAAGTGGCATTTTGTGCAAGGAGCACCCTCTTCTGGTCTTGGAAAGGCGACCGGTGGCTGCATGTGGTAATCTGATTCACTGTTTAGAGCATGCGGTGTGCACGAGTGGCTGGGGTGTGCCAGGGTATTTATAGTTGTTTTGGTGACCCTAATGGACTAAAGTCTTGGCTAAGAAGTTTTTGTGGTTGCAGGCCAGTTGCCCAAGGTGAATTGACACCTTCTCTGAGAGTTGTAGTTAAGCTCATTTATGGAATAAAGTCTCCCTTTTTGTTATCATTATACCAATAATCCTGATTATGCTCCACAGTGTCAGTCTAACATTTTGATAGAGTTGTCATCTGATAAATGCTTTATGAATATACATACATACACATTCCTTATGCTTCCTGCTAGTAGATGGTCAATAATTTTGGTTTGGACTTTTGATACTTTAGTTATCTGAGTAATACATTAAGAATACAACTATATTAATAATATCTTGCTTCTTATATCTATTTTTCCATACTTGGACATTTGTCTAACCTATACTCTCCCACTTGGGCTGCAACATATTCTTCCATGTTGCAGATTATATTATTAGTAGGACCTTTCCTTGTGGAAGACTCATCTTGAATAGATCCTGAAGGGCTTCAAGAATCCAAGATGAATCAAGATTAATTTTGAACTCATGTATTATTTTTTATTGATATAGGAGATAATGTAAAAATACCTTTTGTAAGGGTGTAATATTTTGAAATGAAATATTGCTTATCTCACTCTTGTGCTTTGATTCTTGGTGCCATATTAACAACTCAGATTTAGCTACTTGATTTTCGAAGGAAGAAAATGAGGTGGTTGAATCAGGGACGTTACAAGAAAACCATCGAGTTCATCACTCAAAGGGGCACTAAAACCATCATTTCTTGAGCACAAGAGAGTCCACAAAAGAAGATAAGTCAAAGCCATTAGTTTTCACAATAAGTTCAAGCAAGACAACATAAAAAACAGACCATCGGATTGCAAAACAAGAAGGAAAAATAGCTCAAAAACCCTAAGTTATGACCATTGTTTGAGAGCTAAAACCATCACTTACCCATATGAAAGCAAGGTATAGAGCTTCCACTACTAAGGAGGGTTCGTGCACAAGGTTTACTGTACATCTAAGTAGATAAACCACCTAAAAATACCATCTAGTCATAAACCCTAGGCAAAAACAACACCTTTCTACTTAGAACTTAATTTTTAAGCAAGATCTTGTACATTTAATCTAGGAATAAGTTATAAACATGAAGACAGTTATACAACTCACCTCTAGGAAGAAGACAAATCTCCAAACAACAAGAAAGCTCAAGAGGAAGAGGGAGAAGCCCTAGCTTGAGCACTCCATACAGCCAGACTAGCTCCTTCTCTGAGTAAATAAGCAAGAAAGGGGTGTTCTTTAGGCTCTAGAGCAAGCTCTTGTTGGTAAATACATGCACAAAGTATAGCAACAGAAATAAAAAAATTATCTATCTGTACTCCCATAACAACAACATAGTGTCAACTACTATGAAATAGGAAGGATGGTTTAATTATTTTTTACATGGTCCTCGAGCAAGTCCAACGACTACAACTCGTTGCAGCTGCAACTGTCTTCTAGTTGCTCTTGGACAATGGTTGTGCAGCTCCTGGTATTCACCACGAATGACAGACTGGTTCAACTTCTGCAGTGGTTCATGTGGTTTCACCACAGAGTGTAGGATGACGTTGTCCTCCTAGCAGCAACCAAAGGATTGTTGCCTCTAGAGTAGTCCACACAGACTAACTAGAACTCATGTCATCCTGCTAGAATGGACAATAAGGAGGTGTCCCTCCACTTGGTGTACTAGTCACCAACTTGCTCTCCCACAATAATGATCCTCAATTGTTCTCTCATGTAGCTATCCCTCCCTAGTTGGGTAGGACTTTCTTGGGCTCTCTTGGTTACAACAACCAGAGAGGACAACAATTGTCAGAGAAACTGATTCTCAACTGTCATTGTTATTGTTGTGCTCTGGGAAGCCCCCATTACCCCTCTATTTATAAATGGGGTTAGGGCCAGTGTTCCAAGTCAATTTGGGATATGTACGGGAGTGAAAGGGACCAAAAGATCTTGAATTTTCTTAACCTACGAGATATGAAATGGTCGTTCGGAAGTCAAGATGGTCGTCTGGCACTACGAGATGGTCGTCTCATTCTACAAGATGGTCATTTTGTATTTTCCCAACCGCACATGAAATTGGCAATTTGTTTCCAATTATTGCTAAATATTAATTCCTTGCATCATAAGAATTGTGCAATCAGAACGATCTAATTTTCTCACTAATCTAGACAGTCATTAGAACTTACATTGATACAACCAAACAGATCAGTTCACCAGGTGAACCGGTCATCTCACTCAACTGAGCCAATCAGTTCACCTGGTGAGCCGATCAGTGGGTCTAATTCACGCATAACTATAGCCAATTCAGTTCCAATCAGCCTGAGTCTCCAAACAGTCATCTCAACATTTGAGTCGATCATTTATCACTCCAAATGGTCATCTCACCTTGTGAGACGATCGACTGGTAGTGTAGTCAGCTGATCAATTACATGAATTGACTACCTAAACACTTTAGTAATCAATCCAATCATCATTCAAGATTGAACTCCTCTTCTAGACGAGTTCCTATGTGTGTGACCCTATAGATCCCATATTACGTTTGCACTGAATGTCCATAGCTAACTTATGACATCACAAGCAGAGAGTGGTGCCTAGTCGCACATCAATGCTACTCGAGTGAATGGAAAGTTGGAGAACAACTTCAATCTAGAATCTATATACGGTGTTGTAGTGATTGTATAATTCTTTTGTCTCTGATATCCAGAGTGAACTCGAGGCATGGAGTCATCGTCCTCTCAATGTTCAACCCATGTTCCTTGAACCAAGAGCAGAATGTCTGAGATAATGTGACCTCAATATCATATATTGATTCACATGTGCATGCACATGCATTTTTTATTCTCACTTATAAAGTGGCTAGGATATTGATGCAGTCCTATTTTAGGGCTTCATCTTGTGTCTTTTTTAATCTCAATCACATATAAACACAGTAGAGTGCAAGTTAAATCCCTCAATATGCATATTATTATCAAATTCACTTATGGTCGTTCTTTGCATACTTTTGAGGTACTTAGACAATGCTTTGGATGGATGAGAGAGAAGGAAGGAGTTCTAGGGTTCCTCCACCCATGGAGGGGGTTTAAAGAAGACCCCAAAGCACCCTCAACCTACCCCTAATGGACAAGGATCAACATCAAGCAAAGAAGTTCATTGATCATGAAGTTTCAAATTGCCACTAAAGATCCCAACATGGCTGTGGTGCCAAGGAATGACCATGATGGATAATGCTATAGTTATAGAGTCAACCTCAAAATTGCAAAGCTACAACAACATCGCCACCACGCTTGTGCTATCCATCACGACCGTACTACGAAGCCCCCAAAACGGCTGTGCCATCCAACACGATCATGCTGCCAAGGATGAGAACGGGTATGTTGGATAGAACGACCTCCATTTCATATCACCCACTACGACCATGCTACCCATCATGACCGTTCTACCTAGCCCTCACCACGGTCGTGCTGCCCAGCACGACGGAGTTACTAATCTTCATTTCACCACTTTTTCTCTGACATTTTTCATTTCCCACCATGATCGTTCTCCTCCACCACGACGGTTCTCCTCCACCACAACCATTCCAACCACCAGCCACCACGACTGTTTTGCCCAGAACGGTCGTGCTACCACCCTAAACCTAGCTTTTTCTATACTATTTTTCCAACTATACCTCTACTTACCCTAGTGCTTCAACCACCACATATACATACATGGCTGGAGACCACGACACTAGATTAGTTACCATTACACCTCCTACCTACTCTAGAGCATTCATTGTCATCTCCCTTGCATTCAAGTCATCCACCCACCATTTCCACCTCATTTCCACCATTGAAACCTAGTTTTCTAGGTTTTCTATCATAATCCTCTTCATTTCCATGCTCTTCACCCGCCTTGGAGGAGGGAGGTCATTCTACAACAACTATGAGTTGAAGAAGAAGAAGCTACTATGAGCTCCATGGATTCCTATCCCATTCTTCTCATTTCGTTTCTCTTTTGTATGAGCATGTCTAGCTAAACCCCTAGTGGTGGGTTGTTTGGGTTTAAAATGTGACTTTGATACCATTTTGGAGGAAAATAATTTGTATTGAACATATTTTCATTCTATGATGACTGCCTCTTGCTTCTATCTCATTTCCCATTATCTTGCATGTGGTTTGTGCTTTTAAACATAGATTGCTTATTTTGTAATGCTTGACGACACTTAGCTTCTAGGAGAAAATGAAATGTATGTGGCAATCTTAGGAATGGCTCCTAGGTCTAATTAGTGGATCACTAGATAGCCCTCTTTGTTCCTACATACATCTCCCTTCTTCTACAAGTAGGCGTGAGATCTAAGTAGCTACTGTAAGTGTGATTAGTGCAATTGCCTAGAGTTTCCTAAAGGCTAGATGGCAAGTGACATGAGGTGAAACAACCTCATATCTACTCCCATTCCTACCCTTGGCTCTTAATTACCCTAATATCACTTACCTTAGAAACCTAGACTTGCCAAGTCCTATTAGAATTACACCTATCCCTAGTTTTCCAACTAGTAGCATATAGTATATTCCAATAGCACTTGCCTTGTTGTTTGGTTTGGTAATCTAAATTGATATGTGAGATTTGCATGTTATGTTAACTTCCCCCAACTAATATCAAGTTTCATTCCCAAATGGCCCACCTATTCATATTATTGCTTAAAATTCACTCTTGCCTTCTTAGCTTGTTAATGCTAGCTTAGTCAATTGCCTTTGTTAATTCTTAGCTAATTTCTTAGTTCTTGATAGTTAGTTCTTGCTTAAGTAATTAGGGCTCTTTTGATCTTGCTTGTGTTAATTTAGTTAGCTAGTGATAACTTAGGCTCTTACTTGTCTTATTGCTTAGCTTGCCTCTTAGTTGATAATTTGACTTGCTAATGTAGTGTAACTACTTGCTCTAGCTTAGTTGCTTGTCTTGCCTAGTTTCTTAGTCTTAACTTGTTTAGAGTAATCTAGGGTTTTTATTAATCTAGTTTCTTTCTTGTTGTTTCTTGCTTGCAATCATAGCATAATCAACCAAAATCAACTTTAAATCCTCAAACCCTAGACTCCACTTTAGGAACATAGCTAACATTAACCTAGTTCTAATGCCCCCTCTTTCCCTGAGGATCGACCCTTATGTTGCCACTTGCCTATACCATAGCAGGTAGGTACGTGTGATTAGTTGAGCTAGTGTGTTGGACTAGGTCCATATATAAATTTTGAGAGATCCATGTGTTTTCCCTTAGGGTTGCATCTAGTCACCTTCTAGTTGGCTAGTGTGTGGCCTTGAGAAGATCACACCAAGCTTTTTGGTGCCATTGTCGGGAATAGAGGTGCTTGACCTAGCTAGTTGTGTAGTTTAACTTTTCTTACTACCCTCACCATTGCTATTCTTTATTTTTTATTTATTTTTATATACTATCATTGTAACTTGGCTCTTGTTGCTTGTTTGTGTATTGTGCAAGTGACAGTTGTGCATGAGTAGTATGCGTTCGACTTGTACCGACTTGGTGCCATATGACCCCAAAACAGGTAGAAGGAGATGCCAAAGCTGCCGCAAACAACAACAATCAGCCAAAATGGACGCAATGGTCCTCATGGTGAAGCTCAACCACAACCCAACCACCCTCTTTGTGAGTATTTCACCCTGGGGAACTACAACTCCCCAATTGCCACCCTTGTTGACCAAATGTCAGGTCAACAATTCTCCATTCCACCAGCCCTTCTCAGACTCCTTCCTACTTACTACGGGATGGAGAACAAGAACCCCTACCACCATATCGACGCCCTCCATGAAACTTGTTCCACTTTTCGCACACCTTCCGCCACCAATGACTCAATCCGAAGAACCCTCTTCCCCTTCTCCCTGAAAAGAAAAAGTTAAGGAATGGTACATGGCTAAACCTAAGTCATTGACATGGAATGCAGTGAAGAATGAATTCTAATGAAGTTCTACACAATCTCCAAGTTGACTCAGATGCGGAGATGCATTACTTCCTTCACACAAAAAGAGAATGAACCATTTCATGAAGCTTGGGAACGATTCCATAAGCTCCTTTATGACTACCCGCACCATGAAGTACCTCTATGGGAGCATGTTCAAGAATTCTACACCGGGTTGGCTGAGTTGAGCCAAAACAATGTCGATTCCTCATGTGGAGGCATATTCATGGCAAAGCTGTCGGAGGAGTCTTGGCCCTTATTCGAGCATCTTACTGAGAATTCTCGCCATCAAGCTTCAAGTAAAGGGGGGTACTGTGATTGGAACTACATCCCTCCACCTCCTCCTATAGCTCCAGTCAAAATAGAAGCCAACCCACAAATGATAAAGATGATGGCAAATATGATGAACATGATGAAGAACCAAACTGGTGGTTCTTCTAGCCAATCTGCTATGACAATTGATGTTGTGGATGAATAAGTGAACGCTTTGCATGTCTTTAGCAATCACAACAACCAAGGCTCGATGTACAACTCCTATTACCCCAGAGTGGAGGAATCATCCAAACTTCTCATGGAAACAACAAAATGAGGAGGGTCAAGGACATCCAAGGCAATATCATGGTCCCAAGTACAACTCCAAGTTTGAAGAAAAAGTTCTAGGAAGGCTAAGGAGATTTGATGAAGTGAAGAAAGATGTGTCCTCTCAAGAGAAAAATATTAGCCGCCCTAAGCAAAGGCTTGATTAGATCTCCCTTTCACTTGCCCGCCATGAAGAAGGGAGGCTCCCGTCTCAACCTATGGCCAACCCAAACAACGATGGTGTTTATGTAAGAACTACTCATGGTGCTTATGCTCCACCATAAGGCCATGTACCTCCACTTCACCAATACTAAGGGCCACCCAACCCTTATGCTCCTCTACCTCCACAACCCCCACTCAACTACCAATACCCCCACCTCCATCACATGCCTATCAACAACCACCTCCACAACAACCTCCACAACAACCCCCTTACATACTCCAAAATCCTAATCCACCTCACCAAAGACCACCACCACCTTCACCTTCACAAGCCCCTCCCTCTTCCCATGAGCAAGTGAATATGGTATCTATTATATGGGAGCAGAAGGCTACTAAAGAGCTTGAAAAGGGGGAAGATAAAATGGTCAAGGTTTACAATGAAGCTCCATGGCCAGAAGAATCTAGTAGAGATTGTAAGAGCATCAAAGAGTCTACTGCTACATTGTTGCTTGAAAATACCGAGTGCATCCAAGCTCCCACTTACCCCTTTGGTGATGAATACACATCCTCAAGTGTCCCATCGTTGATAGAGAAGACAATATCTTGCATCTTTCCCCCATTTGAAGCCATGATATCAACTATCCCACCCTTTCTTGGAAGTATCGAAAGTACTAGAGATTTAGTTCTTCTGTCTTTCTGTGACGAGATCATGTTTGCTGCCCCACATGCCACTGGCATGGTAACACTTGATGCAATACCTTGTTAAGAGTTAATGCCTCCCCATGAGACAAGAATCACCATTATACCTCCTTGAGGCTCACAAATTTCTGTAGAAAAGTTTGATTCAAATGGTGAGCAATTCCATGATGCTTTAGAAGACCTGTCTCCCCTAGAGAAGCATAATAGTATCATGAACCTCTTAGGAACCTTAAAGCAAGGAAAAACACGCATCAAAACATTCCTTTCATTAGTAAAGGGTGTTTTCACCCAAAGAAATCATTGCCACAAGATTTGTGAACTTCATCTTGGACTTTGGCTTACCAGAGAAAAGGGATGTCTGGGAACTCCCCTCATCACGTGCTATATCAAAGCGCGCCCTGTTGAGCATTCTCTCCTAGATATAGGCACAGGAGCAAGTATTATGTTGTTGTGCATGTACTTATCGCTCGGCCTAACAAAAATGGAACTGGTGGATTGTAACATTATTCTGGGTGATGGATCTAGGAGGAAATCTTTGGGCATATTAAGAAACGAGATAGTAGCATTAGATCAAAGGATAAACATCACATACCTAACTGACTTTTTGATCATGGATTTTGGCCCTATTGATGGAAAGGAATACCTTATATTGGGGAGGCCTTTCTTGTCCACCGTGAGTCTGGAGATTAATGTACATGCAGGCACTTTGATAGTAACACATAGGAGGAGAAAGTTTGACTTCTTTATACTCACTGATGAAGAAAGATAAAGGCTGGGTGAAGAAGATTTTGATGCCAGTCTAGACTACTATGATCCTCTAGAATAGTGGAAATCAAGTCCTTGCTTCTGATCGCTGAACACTCCATGGGATGAAGCCCATGTCGTCAGAACTCTAGAAAGGATCACGGTGGAAGAGGAAGGCACATGGGGTGTCAACACTTAGTGAAGAAAGCAACAAGCCTGTATGATGGCTATAAATTTAGCGCTAGTGGGAGGCAACCCACGTGGTTTGAGATTCTTGAACCTTTTTATTTTATCATACTTTTGATTTTCTACAAAACACACACACACACCATACTTGAAAGTTTTTCTATTTGTGAATCATGTTAGCACATGTACAAGGAAGATAAGGTGATGCACGAATGGTCTAGTCAAGGAGGAGATAAAAGTTGAAGAGAATATTTCAAATCAATAGAAGAGCTATAGGAAGAAGTCCAGAACGGCCGTGCTACACAACATGACCGTGTGGATAGCAAGCCAGAAAGTCTGTGTTGCTCAACACGACCATGGTGGTCCGACCCTACTCACCTAGTGCTACATTGATCAGTCCATCTCTTAGAGATTGTCTACCATGACTCCATGCCCTTTATCCTACTATTCTAAACTTCTATTGCACGCTAAGGACAATATGATTTAAAAGTTTGGGGTGGTAGGGAAGTAAGCCCTTCTTTCACCACAATTTTATCCATGTACCTTATGCTAAATTTTTGCGAGATGATCAAATATCTAACTAAACATTTTACCTATCTTGACCTTGTGTGTCTGTTAGCATTCATGCATACATGTAGTTTTGTTTCATGCATTTTTGCATTAAATTTTCAAAAATTTTGTTCTTTTTGCTCATCCATTTCATGCATTGTATTTACATGTAAATTTTGGTAATTTTTTTGTGTTTTAACTAGGATTTTCTATTTTATGTTTTAAATTTCCCTAAATGTAGGTTTAGATGTGATTGAATGCAAATTGGCACCATTTTTGGCCAATTTTGCCCAAACTTGAAAGTTCTTTCCCAAAAGTGTGTTTCAATTGAATCTATATCTATTGTGATGAAAATGGCTAAACCTTGGATGATGTAACTTGATTTTGATGTTTGTGGCTAGAATGAGTCCTATATAGGAATTTTGCATGTGCTCCAATCCTCTTGAAATAAATTGTTTTTTGAATAAAAGGGTGATTCTTGCAAGTCTTGAACATTTGGGTTTTCTTGTTCTTTATAAAAAGGATGCAATATACTATATTGTTCGTTTTATGCATGACTTGTTTTATTAGTGAACGTTACATGGACTAACTTACTTGAGTGATATTATACATGGATTTCCACTACTTGTGACCCTCGTTGACCTAACATTTCTTCCACCATCTTCTTACCTCTACACCTCATAAAAGGATGCCAAAGTGCACATATCAGCCTTGGCCACCTCAAAAAGTTTGGGGTGACCATACCTTTACTTCCCCACTTCACTCTTGTCATCATATGCCCTACCTACACCAAGGGCAAAGAAAAGAAAATAAAGGATGCTACTATTTAAGAGCATTCAAGCAAAGAAAAGATGAGTGCAAAAGCACTTCACTCCCTTCATGACCATTTCTTCTCTTTTTATGCCTACTAGGGCTAGGGTAAATCAACTCTAGTCCTCATTCCCCTACACAAGCCAAGTGGGTCATGAGCAGTGAAATGAAGTGTATGAGGTAGATTTAGCAAGTGAAAAAGTAATCCTAACATTTTGAATGTATTTCATGCATGATACGATTTACCTGAAGCATTATAAAAATTGCATTGCTTGCATATGTGAATGGTGATCCATATGTTAAGTACTTGTACTATATGCTTGATTCACACTTGAAAAGAATGAAATTGAACAAAGAGTAGTGGATTGCATGCCTAGTTCCTCATGTGAACCAATTTTAGCCAATAAACATCATAATGTTGCACAATCTTTGCTCCTTGATTACTTTGAAAGAGAGATTAAGTTGGAGCATACTTGCAAACAAGTATGTCTTAAGTTTTGGGTGGTGATGCAGTTCTATTTTATGGCTTCATCTTGTGTCTTTTTGTATCTCAATCACATCTAAACATAGTAGCATGCAAGTTAAATCCCCTAATATACATATTATTGTCAAATGCACTTATGGATGTTCTCTACATACTTTTTAGGTAATTGGACCATACTTTGGATGAATGAGAGAGAACGAAGGAGTTATAGGATTCCTCCACCCATGGAGGGGTCCAAAGAAGACCTCAAAGCTCCCTCAACCTACCCGTAATAGCCAAGGATTGACATCAAGCAAAGAAGTCCATTAATCATGAAGTTTCAAAGTGAAATTGCCACTGAAGATCCCCAGCACGACTGTGGTGCCAAGGAACGGTCATGCTGGACAATGCTATAGTTATAGGGTCAATCTCAAAATTGCAAAGCTACAACAACATTTCCACCACGACTATGCTACCCAACACAACCATGCTATGAAGCCCCCAAAACAGTCGTGCCAGCTAGCATGGCCGTGCTGCCAAGGATGAGAATGGGCATGTTGGCTAGAACGACCTCCATTTCATCTCCCCAACCACAGTCATGCTACCCAACATAGTCGTTATACCTAGCCCTCACCACGGTCGTATTGCCCAACACGGCTGTGCTACCAGCCTTCATTTCATCACTTTAGCTCTGACATTTTCCATTTCCCACCATGATCATTCCAAACACCAGCCACCACGTCCGTTCTGCCCATAATGACTGTGCTACCATCCTAAACCTAGCTTTTTCTGCACTATTTTTCCAACTATACCCCTATTTACGTGCTTCCACCACCACCTATATATACATGGGTGGCAGCCACAACACTGGGTTAGCTGCCATCACAACCCCTACCTACTCTAGAGCATTCGTTACCATCTTCCTTGCATTCAAGTCATCCACCTACCATTTCCACCTCATTTCCAGCATATGAACCTAGTTTTCTACCATAATTCCCTTCACTTCCATGTTCTTCACCCACCTTGGAGGAGGGAGGTAATTCTACAGTAGCTAGGAGGTGAAGAAGAACAAGCTACTCCAATCTCCATGAATTCTTATCCCATTCTTCTCATTTCTTTTCTCTTTTGTATGAGCATGTCTAGCTAAGCCCCCAATGGTGCGCTGTTTGGGGTTACAATGTGACTTTGATACCGTGTTGGGGGAAAATAACTTGTATTGAACATATTTTCATTCTATGATGATTGCCTTTTGCTTCTATCTCATTTCCCATTATCTTACATGTAGTTTGTGCTTTTAAACATAGATTACGTGTTTTGTGATGCTTGATGGCACTTAGCTTCTAGGGGAAAATGGAATGTATGTGGCAATCTTAGGAATGTTTCCTAGGTCCAATTAGTGGATCCCTAGATAGCCCTCTTTGTTCCCACATACATCTCCCTTCTTCTACAAGTAGGTGTGAGATCTAAGTAGCTAGTGTAAGTGTGATTAGTGCAATTTCTTAGAGTTTCCTATAGGCTAGATGGCAAGTAACATGAGGTGAAACACCCTCATCTCTACTCCCATTACTACCCTTGGCTCTCCATTTCCATAATATCACTTACCCTAGAAACCTAGACTTTCCAAGTCCTGTTAGAATTACACCTAGCCCTAGTTCCCCAACTAGTAGCATAAGGTATATTCCAATAGCACTTGCCTTGTTGTTTGGTTTGGTAATCTAGATTGATATATGAAATTTGCATGTTATGTTAACTTTCCCCAAACTAATATCAAGTTTCATTCCAAAATGGCCCACCTATCCATCTTATTTCTTAAAATTCACTCTTGCCTTCTTAGCTTGTTAATGCCTGGTTAGTCAATTGTCTTTGTTAATTCTTAGCTAATTGCTCAATTCTTGATAATTAGTTATTGCTTAAGTAGTTAGGGCTCTTTTGATCTTTCTTGTGTTAATTTAGTTAGCTAGTGATAACTTAGGCTCTTGCTTGACTTATTGCTTAGCTTGCCTCTTAGTTGATAATTTGACTTGCTAGTGTAGTGTAACTCCTTGCTCTAGCTTGGTTGCTTGTCTTGACTAGTTTCTTAGTCTTATATTGTTTAGAGTAATCTAGGGTTTTTGTTAATCTAGTTTCTTTCTTGTTGTTCTTGCTTGAAATCATAGCATAATCAACCAAAATCAACTTTAAACCCTCAAACCCTAGACTCTGCTTTAGGAACATAGCTAACATTAACCTAGATCTAGTGCCCCCCCTTCTCTGAGGGTCAACCCTAATATTTCCACTTGCATATACTACAACATGACCATGTGAGCTTGTGGGTACGTGTGATTAGTTGAGCCAGTGTGTTGGACTAGGTCCATATATAAATTTTTAGATATCCCTGTGTTTTCCCTTAGGGTTGCATCTAATCACCTTCTAGTTGGCTAGTGTGTGGCCTTGAGAAGATCACACTAGATATCAATCTCCAGTAGGAGGGACAAATCCCATCTCTACCACTCACAATCAGTCTCCATGTGTTAAAGTCACCCAATCATCACCGTTATAACAACCCATGTTTCAGGACTGTGTTCGATGATGTCAAAGTGTACCTAAAGACATGTGATGAGTGCAGTGATTTCAGGTCTAAGAATCACAATCACCACCTTCACTATGAGAGATGACTATGATTTCCAATGATGGTTTCCATGTGTCACTCTCAAGGTGGGTTTGTTCGATACATTGTTCCCTAACATGTATCTGTGTGCTTGGTTTGATATTGACATATGATGAGTGCATACTCATCATGGAATTCAATTATCTCTTTAGAACAAATTCAACTCTATTTCATACCTTTTCACCCAAATATGAATCATAATGTGCAAAACTGCTTAGCTGATTCAATTATCAAGGTTTTAACTAAATATTGTTCATTTAATACAGGTAACCAAGCAATTCCACACATACGGTCCCAAGACCGTTTGAGCCATTGCGGTCCCAAGACCGTTTGAGCCCTTGCAATCCTAAGACCGTTTGGGTCCATGCGGTCTCAAGACCATTTGCTGGAATGCACGAAGAACGAATGACAAAATCGTTTGCCAAAGAAGACCGCGCGAGCTGTAAACCGCATGACAGATTGTAGTCTCAAGACTGTTTGGGTCCATGCGGTCTCAAGACCGTTTGGGTCCATGCGGTCTCAAGACCGTTCACCGCGATTGTGAAGACTGAATGCCGCACACTCAAGACCGGTTGCTGTATATTCGCGCGGAGATCGTTTGAGTGGTTGAATAGAAGACCGTCCTCAAGACCGATTGACGCAGCCAGACCGTTTGGCACCAAACAGTCTCCAGACCGTTTGGAGGAGATATTTTCAGCAACCTTGCCAAGACAGTTTGGGACAGATCTAAGCCTATAAATAGGACCCCGAGGGTCCTCATTTGGGGGCATAGGATCTGGACGCCGCCAGGCTGCCCGAGCACAGCTCTGATCAAATTCCATTCCACCTACTGCCCATGCTACAACCAAGGAGGCTGAAGAGAGAAAGAAGGCGGAGTAAGGGAGACTGCCCGGTCTGTCTTGACAACTCCCGTGCGCGTCCAGATCTGCTCCGACACGACGTAGAAGGCCGTATCTTCGTCACCGAGCTGCGACTACCTTCTGCACTGAGCTCATGGCGGATCTCTCTTTCTTTCTCATCCATCTTGTTTCTCGCATCATGAGCGAGTAGCCCCTTTTCGCTGGGGTGCGGGGACTAGCCCCGCTGCCCATGCAAACCATGTTCTTTTGCTAAACTCTCCATGGCAATGTATTAACTCTTCAATTCGTCGTTAACCGCTATGCTAGTAGTTTGGTTAATTGCTTGCTTTCATCTTTGTGCTTCCTATGTTGCGATAACATCTATATAGAGGTTCAAACATCGTTTAACATGTTAGACTCCCCAACTAGAAATAGAAGGGGATTCCTTGAGGTCGTAAGTGTATGATCCGCGAGGGGACGAGCCATCTAGCCTTCGGTGACGCTTCTATGTGCCTGATGCCTGTATAGGGGGTTCACAGCCTTAGTTGGATTTTATATCTTCTTATTAATCGTCGATGTTAGCTAGTATGTTAACTGCCTGCTTGCTTATCAGTTAATGTGGCTGACTCCCAAACTAGAAATAGGATGGGATTCCATCGAGGTCGTAAGTGTATGATCCGCGAGGGGACGAGCCATCTAGCCTTCGGTGACGCTTCTGTGTGCCTAACACCTGTATAAGGGGCCCACAACCTCTGTGTATTTATGTATCTTCAGAGCCGTAAGTAAAGTGATCTGGATGGTGACGAGACATCTGATGCCTAAGGTGATGCTTACGCGAACCTGACGCCCGTATGGGGGTTTTTGCAGCAGCTCTACTTGGATTGTTATATATTGCCTGGATTGTTCACGGTTGAATATGTTTGCATGTGTAGCGGTGGTGAACCCCGGTACCATCCCAGCGATTCTATATCATTGATCTAAACCCATCTTTAATTCAGTTTTTTACTTTCTTGCAATTAGTTTAAATAACCTCAAATCAACCAATCGTTCTAAATATTAGTTTTACTTGAGCTAGATTCGACTGACAAGGATTCTTGAAAATGTTGTCCTTTGGGTTCGATCCTTAACTATACTGCGATAAGACTCGTCCGCTTGCGGATGGTATTATTGCACTTTGGTTTTGGTAAAAACTTGGGGATTTCAACCCCGAGTGAATTTGTTAGTGCGTTCAAATATCACGTCAAATTCCGGCGCCATTGCCGGGGACAACGGAATTAGTCAGTCAAATCTAGTTCTTTTAAGACTAATCTAGGATTTTAATTTTCTTTTGAAACAATCGATTATCTACTCGAATTTGACTCTACTTTGTGGATCTCATTGTCAAAATCTTTCTAATTTTCAGGTACAACCCAACGCATAGTGTATGCACTGTTCGGACAGCCCCAGACTCACAGCGAGCTTTAATCCTGAAATAGACAAAACTTTCCATCGTCAGATCAGAGAGAATCAAGCAAGGATGGCACAAGAAGAAGAGGTAGCCCGAAGGGTGGCTCAAGCCATAAATGCACAAAGAGAGAGGCTCATGCAAGAATCCAGGGCTGTGGTTCAGCAGGAAATCCTAGAAGCACAAGCAGCAACGCAAGCAGCTGAACTAGAAAAGGATCTTAGAGAGTTCTCAATCCCGAAAGCTGCGAATGTTTATCATCCAATACAACCTCCCCCATCAATGCTGCCAATTTTGAGATTAGGGCACATTGGATCACATTGCTTCAAAACAACCCTTTCTATGGCAAACAAGCAGAGGACAACCAAGGACATCTTCTAAGATTCATCGACCTATGTGCTATGACAAAGCAAAATGGAGTCTCTGATGCCATTCGACTCCGTCTCTTCAAGTATTCCCTTGCTGATAGAGCCATAAGTTGGTACAATTCATTGCAAAGTGGAATACCCATCACCACCTGGGAAAAACTCCAAAATGTGTTTCTGGAAAAGTTCTATCCCCCATCTCTTACATATGAAATTAGGGGTCGGATAACAAATTTCACTCAAGTCCCCAGAGAAACTCTCGCTGAAGCGTGGGATAGATACAAAGAGCTTCTACGCAAATGTCCACACCACAAAATTCCTAAGAATCAACTCATCGAGATTTTCTATAGGGGTGTGGATGATGATATCAAGATGTTTCTAGATTCCTCATCTGGAGGAAACTTCATGCGTCAAAGTTATGACTGCGCATGGAGAGTCGTCACCCTGGGAGTAGAAAATCAAGCCAATTGGGGAAGATCTGTAGGTAAAGGAGTTTTGAAAATAGCTATGGCCGAAGCCATTCCCGAGTACAAGTCTATCGCTGAAACCTTGAAGGTCTTAGTTGCCAAGCAAGACCATATTGAATCATCTCTAGCTTCTATTGGAAGAGGACGTTCGCCCACTCGGCAACCAGAACAGGTCAAGTCCACTTCCCTGTTCTGTGAAGCATGTAAGAGCACCGATCATTCCACTTTATCATGCAATGTTCTCTATGACATTGTACTGAGCAATGTATGTGGACAAGGAGATAATGGTTAGATGGAAAATCTTAATGCTATCAACACAATTCTTGGGCAAAGTTATTACAATCTGAATCAGAATAGGAATCACCCAGGTTTTCAATATGGAAACCCCTCTGGAGCAGTAAACTCACATCAATTTGGTTCAAACAATCAACCAAGAGGCCCACCAGGATTCCAGTACAATCAACAACAGAATTTTGGGAATCAAGGAAATTACAAGGGAAACTTTCAGAATAGGAACTACAATAACTATCAGAACAACTCTCAGTATCAGAATCTTAATCAACAGCAAGGACATCAAGCAGGACCCATCTCTTTTGATGACAAGCTATCTGCCATTGAAAAAATGTTGCAAAGTCAGCAAACTATGACAGACAACCAACAAGCTCAACAGAAGGCTATTAAATCTCAACTAGCTCAACTTGCAGCTAGCATAAAGCCACCCACTGGAGTCTTTGCTGGCCAACCCGAGAACAATCCCAAGCATCCTGAATAATTGAAGGCAGTCACCACCAGATAGACCTGTCAAACGGGTGGGTGGGTTGGGTTTGGGTTGGGTCGTTGCAGGTTTGGGTCTAGCGGATGCGGGTCAAAAAGACCCAGTTCTAAATGGGTGGAAGAAAGATAAATCCAAACCCGACCCAGCGGGTTGTGGGTTGCCCGTGGGTGCCCATATAAAATTAAAAAAATTACCATGCTAATGTTTGTTTACATAAGATATGGCACAAAACAATCATATTGATATGTAAACCTTTTTCATTTGTCCAAAATTTTTCTATAAGAAGAGCATCAAACAACAATACACCCATGGGCAGAGATGCTACATGCTAGTAAAGAAAAACCTCCGACAACTGAATTAATTACCAGTATTATATAGATGCTAGAACAGAAAATATAATACAGATTTTAGAAGCTTAACTCAAAAGCATACATATTTTAAATAGCGAGGAACACCTATACCAAACAACTAAACATTAATTGAACAACGTATATTATGAAGGAGGCATCCAAATGAGATGGGGTATAAATCATAGAACTGAAAAAAGACTAAAACTTTGGCATGTTCCAAACAACAACTCCACATTCTTTTATTATGCAGTATGAAGATGACAACCAATAACTCGACGCCCTTTTTAATTTTCAAGATGAAGATGATACAACCAACAACTCCACACCCTTTTAATTTGTAGTATGACAATGACACAACCTTATGTATTCCTCCCATTTCACAAAATAATACAAAAGAATAAATTTTACAAACTATTTAATGAGTAAAAAATATTATAAACCAATCTATGTGTTTTGTTAACTTGGTTGTGGTTTAAAATTTGAGATAAGAGTACAAGACATATTTAATATTACCTATTACTAGACTTCAAATATATATATATATATATATATATATATATATATATATATGTTACCTATTACTACCAAGTGGTACTGGCTTGGATGCAAATGCACGCAAGCGGCAAGTTTCATGTATGCAACATGTGTATATTTTTTTACTGATAACTAAATCTTATATAATTATTTTTATTAATAAAATAAGTGTAATAAAGTAGGTCACCTGCGGGTGCCCGCAGATTGCCCATGAAACCCGCTAGTTAAACGGGTGGGTATGGGTCTGGGTGTTTTCCAGCGAGTGGTAAATTTTAGGACCCAAACCCAACTTAAACGGGTCGACCCATGGGCACCCGCGGATTTTGACCCAGTTTGATAGGTCTACCACCAGATCAGGAAAAGACTATTTGGATCCCCCAGTAGAGACACTTGTGGTTATGACAGACGAAGATGAACCTGTGATTGTCCAAAACTCAACAACACCAGAGTCTCAATCTAAAGAAGATAAGACAGATAAGGGAAGTCCTGAGAAATCTACTGATGAAGAAATTGAAACACCAGAACCTGATATTCCTGTATATAAGCCTCGTATACCCTTCCCATCCCGCCTAAGGAAAACCAAGCTCGATACTAGATTCAATAAGTTTAAAGAGGCTATGAAGAAACTTCATGTTGATATACCTTTCTTAGATTCTCTGGCTGAGATACCAGCCTGGACTAAGTACCTAAAGTCACTCCTCACCAGGAAGTATATAACTGAAGAATATGAGACAGTAAAACTAGCTACAACTACATCAGATATCATATTGAGCAAGATGCCAAAGAAACAAAAAGATCTGAGATCCTTTGGAATCTCATGTCATATTGGCGACTCGTCATGCAAGAAAGGTTTGGCAGATCTCGGCGCAAGCATCTCTATTATGCCACTAAGCCTATGTAAAAGACTAGGGTTTGTAGAATTGCTTCCTACCGGCATGACTATACAACTCGTAGACAATTCGATAAAACGTCCGTTAGGAATCCTCGAAGATGTCCCGGTCAAGGTAGGCAAGGACACATATCTTCCATGTGACTTCGTCATTATGGATATAAAAGAAGATACCAGATATCCCCTCATCTTCAGTCGTCCGTTCCTCACTACTGCAAGAGCCCTAATCGATGTTGAAGTTGGTACCTTACTACTCAGATTAGGCAAAGAGACTCTCGAATTCAAAGTTTTTGAAAGTATGAGAAGACCAAGTATGCAAGAAGAAGTATATTTGATTGATTGCGTTGAGAAAATGTCACTTCTGACCCAAGAGTATCCTAAATCGTACGATCCCTTAGAAACTGCTCTGTCAAACCAATCAGTTGACGAACAAATCGACGAACGAACAAAGGATTACGTAAAATCCCTTGACTCTGCTAAAGAAGACGCTGATGCCACTAGTGAAGAACTCAAAACTATGGAAACTACAGAAGAAACAAGTGAAAAACCAGAGGCTCCCAAAATGAAGCCCCTACTCGAAGGGCTGAAGTACATGTTTTTAGATGATCTCAAGGTTTACCCAGTCATTATAAATTCTGATCTGACTGTTGAACAAGAAAATAAACTCCTGAAGAAATTAAGGGAAAGAAAGAAAGTCATCGGCTATAAAATGAGTAACCTCACTGGGGTCAGTCAAGCATTGTGTATGCATAAGATCCCTATGATGGAAGGTCACAAGACGACTATTGAACATCAACAGAAGTTGAATCCTAATATGAAGGAAGTGGTCCGTCGTGAGGTCATTAAACTTCTCACAGCTGGAATAATCTATCCGATATCAGATTCGCCATGGGTGAGCCCAGTACATGTTGTTCCGAAGAAAGGTGGAACAACTGTTATACGGAATGAAAACAACGAACTCATCCCCACTCGAACAGTCACAGGGTGGAGGATGTGCATAGATTATAGGAAATTAAACAAGGCAACTCGAAAAGATCATTTTCCTATGCCCTTCCTTGATCAAGTCCTAGAAAGGTTGGCTCACCAAGAATATTTCTGTTATCTTGACGATTACTCTGGATTCTATCAAATACCCATACATCCAGATGATCAAGAGAAAATGACTTTCACCTGCCCATTCGGAATATACACATTTAAAAGAATGCCATTTGGTCTTTATAATGCACCCACAACTTTTCAACGTTGCATGGCTGCCATTTTCACGGGTCTTACTGAAACTATTATGGAGGTTTTCATGGATGCTTTTTCTGTATACGGAGACTCATTCGATTCATGTCTAAAACACCTCTCCCTGGTCCTCAAACGTTGTGAAGAAGCACATCTTGTACTAAATTGAGAAAAATGCCATTTCATGGTAAGAGAAGGCATTGTCCTGGGCCATAGGGTTAGCAATAGAGGAATTGAAGTAGATAAAGCCAAGATTGAAGTGATTTTTAAATTGGCTATTCCCACAAATGTAAAAGAAGTTTGTGCTTTTCTAGGTCATGTAGGATTTTATAGAAGATTCATAAAGGATTTTTCTAAGATAACTAAGTCAATGACGAACCTGCTACTAAAGGATACTGATTTCAAATTCAATGAATAATGTGTCAAAAGCTTCAACACGCTAAAGTAGGCCCTTACAACAACCCCCATCATTAGAGCTCCCGACTGGGACCATCCTTTTGAAATTATGTGCGATGCCATCGATTATGCTGTGGGTGTTGTTTTAGGAAAATGTATAGAAAAGAAACATTATGTGATCTATTATGCATCAAAAACTCTCGATGAAGCCCAGAGGAATTATGCAACTACCGAGAAAGAACTTCTAGCAGTCGTGTATGCCTTTGACAAGTTCAGATCCTACCTAATTGGTTCAAAGGTCATTGTCTACACAGACCACGCTGCCATTCACTATCTTCTGGCAAAGAAAGATGCGAAACCCAGGTTAATTAGATGGATCCTCTTATTGCAAGAATTTGATTTAGAGATAAGAGATAAAAAGGGTACGGAAAATGTTGTAGCAGATCACCTCAGTCGCATCCACACTCTGGATACGGAGAAGATTCCGATCAATGATTCCCTGCCAGATGATCAACTAATGAGGGTCTCAGAAGTCGTACCATGGTACTCAGATTTTGTAAACTACCTTGCTGCTGGGGTCATCCATCCCTAATGCACCGGGAATGCTCTGAAGAAGTTCATGCATGAGGTGAAGCAATATCACTGGGATAAACCATATCTTTTTAAACTATGTGCTGATGGTTTGTATAGACGTTGTATCGCCGAAGAAGAAGCACAATCTATTTTGGAACAATGTCACTCAGGACCTGTGGGGGACATATGAGCTTTAAAAAGACTGCTTTAAAGGTTTTGCAATGCGGATTCTTCTGGCCAACCATATCCAAAGACTCTTACGATTTTGTCCTATCATGTGACAAATGTCAACGAACAAGTAATATAACGAAGAGAGATGAGATGCCACTGAATCTATGGCAAGAAGTAGAGATATTCGATGTTTGGGGGGTGGACTACACGGGTCCATTCCCATCTTCTCATGGATTTTCATACATCCTAGTGGCGGTGGAATACGTCTCAAAATGGGTTGAAGCTATACCAACTGTCACTAGTGATTCCAAACCCGTCGTCAAATTATTCAAAGATATTATTTTTCCCCATTTTGGAGTACCACGAACCGTGATATCTGACGGAGGGTCCCACTTGCTTGAAAGAAGCTTTGAAGTTTTACTGAGAAAATATGGTGTAACACATAAGGTAGCCTCACCTTACCATCCGCAAACAAGTGGACAGGTAGAGGTCTCTAACCGTCAACTAAAGGCTATTCTAGAAAAAACTATTGGACGCAATCGAAAAGACTGGTCAACAAAAATCAACGACGCCTTATGGGCTTATCGTAATGCTTATAAAACTCCCCTTGGGACTACACCTTTTCGATTAATATATGGAAAGGCCTGCCACCTGCCAGTCGAACTGGAACACAAGGCATGGTGGGAAATTAAACAATTGAACTTTGATATGAAAGAAGCAGGCCAAGCTAGGATTCTGCAACTCCAAGAGCTGGATGAACTCAGGATGACAACTTATGAGAACGCACGAATCTACAAAGAATGTACAAAACTTTGGCACAATGGACATTTGAAAAGAAAAGACATACAAGTGGGAGACCAAGTTCTGGTATTCAACTCAAGATTAAAGCTATTCCCGGGAAAACTCCATTCCCGCTGGTCTGGTCCTTACATTGTCAAAAGCATCTCCCCACATGGTGCTTTCTCTCTATGGAGTGAAAAGTCAGGAGAGTTTATAGCAAATGGTCACCGCTTGAAGAGATATTTCACCTCGATTGACATAGGCACCGACGCAATGCTGGAACTCGCCAACCCAAAGGACCCACCGTGAAGCTGAAAAACTTAGTTGAGCCATCGACGTAAAACAAAGGCGTTTGTCGGGAGGCAACCCGATCAATAAATCCGTTTTACTTTTCTTTTCAAAATTTTGTTTTTACCTTCTAGTTAACTTTTCCTTAAATAAAATTTGCTTCACGAGATGCTATTTTTAAGATCTAACTGCCCTTTACCCTTGAGATTTTCAGATAAAAGGATGCGCGCTGATCGGAACGCAACCACACTCGGTGGTCATTCTGACATGATTTTTCCCTCCATCTTGGATTTAGGGTTTGCTCGGGACGAGCAAATCTCTAAGTTAGGTGTGGAGGGTGGGTGGTACGTACCTCACTTTCCACCTACACCCTCTTTTCATACTTAAGTTTTCACTATCACACTCTTGATAAAAAAATCTTTCAAAATTTTCAAAATTCCTTAATATTTTGAACAGATACTGGATGAATTTTTGACACTTGTTGACAAATCCTGATTTCATTAAAAGTCACTAATTAATTTGATATGCATTTTCAATCATTATACTCTCCTTATACGAAGTAAAACCTCAAAAGGACCAATTTTTGAAACAAGCCTTTTGCTTGAAATCAGCTTGTGAAGCTTATGATTCCTAACCTCATGATACTTTTTGCAAAAATGATAAGTATATGTCAAACTGATAGGGATCAAAAACCTCGTGCTTCATAACTGACTAGTGGAATAATAACATGGAATCTTCACTGGATCCTCATCAAGTCATTATTTGAGCAGATTACGCCAAAGAGAACAATCCGGTACATTGAATTGTAAATCAAGTTGCATTCTGATCTGAACTCTCTTCTACACTTCTTCCATCATCTTCGTACCCCTCTATTTATCAAAAGAAACAAAAATAGCCGAATATGTGCCAAACCCTAAGTTCGGGGTGGCACGCCACTTCCCTATTTATCCGCTTCTTCCATACCCCTCGCAAATAAATAGGGGCGTACCACCAAAAATACAATCTCGAGTCGAATAGAGGAGAGATTTGTAAACAAAAGATGCCAAAGAGCACACAAAAAGAAATGCAATCTCGAGTCGAATAGAGGAGAGATTCACACAAAAAATGCAATAAATGAAATTACAAAGCAAATAAAAAATCTCGAGTCGAATAGAGGAGAGATTTACCTCTTCCTTCCATACCACCTTTCACTCCTTTTTCTACCTAATGGCACAATGCATGCCCCCACTATACTGAAAAACACCAGTGTCAGATCGGATGCACACTTGTTGATTCTGCGGGTATCTCTGGACCTTTACAAAACTCTTTGACATGCTTGTTGTTGGAAAAAGGGAGGAGGAAGTGATATTGGAAAACGAACTCAGAAACGAAGCCATGGTAAGATGTGTTTAGTGGTCCCAGGAGGTTGAGGTACTGAGTCATATTGAGCAGAAAGAAAACATTCATGATGAGAAGATGAAGCAATCACACAAATTGAAAGTATTCATTTGGCCACTATTTCAAATTTTGTGTTACTCGAGGACGAGCAACGTTTAAGTTCGGGGTGTTTTGATGAGTGCATACTCATCATGGAATTCAATTATCTCTTTGGAACAAATTCAACTCTATTTCATACCTTTTTCACCCAAATATGAATCATAATGTGCAAAACTGCTTAGCTGATTCAATTATCAAGGTTTTAACTAAATATTGTTCATTTAATGCAGGCAACCAAGCAATTCCACGCATACGATCTCAAGACCGTTTGAGCCCTTGTAGTCCCAAGACCGTTTGAGCCCTTGCGGTCCCAAGACCGTTTGGGTCCATGCGATCTCAAGACCGTTTGCTGGAATGTACGAAGAACGAATGACAAAATCGTTTGCCAAAGAAGACCACGCGAGCTGTAAACTGCATGACCGATTGTAGTCTAAAGACCATTTGGGTCCATGCGGTCTCAAGACCGTTTGGGTCCATGCGGTCTCAAGACCATTTGGGTCCATGCGGTCTCAAGACCGTTCGCCGCGATTGTGAAGACTCAATGCTGCACACTCAAGACCGATTACTGTATATTCACGCGGAGATCATTTGAGTGGCTGAATAGAAGACCGTCCTCAAGACCGATTGATGCAGCCAAACCGTTTGGCAGCAAACGGTATCCAGACCGTTTGGAGGAGATATTTTCAACAACCTTGCCAAGACCGTTTGGGACAGATCTAAGCCTATAAATAGGACCCTGAGGGTCCTCATTTGGGGGCATCGGATCCGAACGCCGCCAGGCTGCCCGAGCACAGCTCCGATCAAATTCCATTCCACCTACTGCCCGTGCTACAACCAAGGAGGCTGAAGAGAGAAAGAAGGCGGAGCAAGGGAGACTGCCCGGTCTGTCTTGGCAACTCTCGTGCGCATCCAGATATGCTCCGACACGACGTAGAAGGCCGTATCTTCTTCACCGAGCTGCGACTACCTTCTACACCGAGCTCATGGCGGATCTCTCTTTCTTTCTCATCCATCTTGTTTCTCGCATCATGAGCGAGTAACCCCTTTTCACTGGGGTGCACGGACTAGCCCCGCTGCCCATGCAAACTATGTTCTTTTGTTAAACTCTCCATGGAAATGTATTAACTCTTCAATTCGTCGTTAACCGTTATGCTAGTAGTTTGGTTAATTGCTTGCTTTCATCTTTGTGCTTCTTATATTGCGATAACATCTATATATAGGTTCGAACGTCGTTTAACATGTTAGACTCCCCAACTAGAAATAGAAGAGGATTACTTGAGGTCGTAAGTGTATGATCCGTGAGGGGACGAGCCATCTAGCCTTCGGTGACGCTTCTGTGCGCCTGACGCCTGTATAGGGGTTCACAACCTTAGTTGGATTTTGTATTCTTGTTAATCATCGATGTTAGCTAGTATGTTAACCGCCTTCTTGCTTATCGGTTAATGCGGCTGACTCCCAAACTAGAAATAGGATGGGATTCCATCGAGGTCGTAAGTGTATGATCCGCGAGGGGATGAGCCATCTAGCCTTTGGTGACGCTTCTGTGTGCCTGACGCCTGTATAGGGGGACCACAACCTCCGTGGATTTCTGTATCTTCAGAGTCGTAAGTAAAGTGATCCGGATGGTGATGAGACATATGATGCCCAAGGTGATGCTTACGCGAACCTAACGCCCGTATGGGGGGTTTTGCAGCAGCTCTACTTGCATTGTTATATATTTCCTGGATTGTTCACGGTTGAATATGTTAACATGTGTAGCGGTGGTGAACCCCAGTACCATCCCAACGATTCCATATCATTGATCTAAACCCATCTTTAATTCAACTTTTTACTTTCTTGCAATTAGTTTAAATAACCTCAAATCAACCAATCGTTCTAAATATTAGTTTTACTTGAGCTAGATTCGACTGACAAGGATTCTTGAAAACGTTGTCCTTTGGGTTCGATCCTTAACTATACTGCGATAAGACTCGTCTGCTTGTGGGTGGTATTATTGAACTTTGGTTTTGGTAAAAACTCGGGGATTTCAAACCCGAGTGAATTTGTTAGTGCGTTCAAATATCACGTCAACATATCATGAATAATGAGATTCAATCATCAACCAATCCCACACTCCAGTTTTATGTGTTATTGGTGTTTATCTACCTTCCGCAATAACAATCGACTAGGAAAATAACAAGAATGTATATACTCTAATAATTCATATGATCTTATTCTCCAAGTCACGTACTTGAAGACATACGTCATTGAGTATTGCCATTCTTTAAGCATTCATAATGTTTCCTCATTATCTCATAACTGAATGAAACATGATGAATTAGAAGCTTGCCTTTATGCGTATTAATCAAATCCTTTATGGTATATGCCATATAAATCATCACATGATTGGCTCTATGAGCATACCTTACCAATAGACTCCCACTTGTACTTAGAGACAATCACCCATGAATCATATTCTTAGTGATCTAAACATGTCCACCATGTTTCTGTTGCACTAGTGCTAATTCAATGGGTTAGCAACACTTTGGTTATAGTCGATACATTGCATGTTTCCTTATCTCTCTGATGTATGATTTGTCGTATGAGATGGAACTGCCACAATATGGTAATCGATATTCCTTGCATAAGAATTAGTTCCATTGTTGTCACTGTATTACTATTGAGTCATCAATGGTCGAAACATCTATAAGTTCATCATATGAACTTTTAGATCCATATAGTAACACTCTATGTTCATAACACAAGTATACTCAACATCTATTGTAGAATAGAATTAATGGCTATTAGTTTGAAACCCTTCCAATTAACAACAATTCTCCTTTTAAATAAAACATATTCTAATTTGCAATCACTTTGCTCATTATGGAAGCTTGCATCGATGTAACCCTTTACATCCAACTCTTCCTTTATTTCTATCTTTAATTTCTAGCAATCTATCCTTAAATACTTCTCAAGTACTAATGTATATCATTAATAACATTCCAATAACCCTTATTGGAATTCAATGTCATCTTGTCATGTCTTATACATACAAGATTATATGGGATAAGCACATTCATGATAGATTCATTGCTACAACCTATGGCATCTTAATCATGGCATTTGCATTCTTTACAAGAATAGAACATTTGGTTCATGAGAGACTAATGTGGATTCTCTCTCATTGAATCCTTCTGTGTTGAACTCCTTCAACACTTTTCTATTGTATATGCTCTAACTTATAATTTTGAAACTTTCAAGATCTATCTCTATAGGTCTTGATCGCTATCTCATAGGATGTTTCACCCAATCCTTCATTGCTGAAGGGGTTTTCATGTCAGTTCTCAATATTCATAATATTAAATGTTATTCGTCATCACATGTAGAATATTCATATATGCTCCCACTCTTTTGTAATCACAAATTTCATCTTTTATCTTGATTCAAGTCAAACTCTTTGACTATCTTGTCAAGTCAAAAGATACCCCCTTTGAGATGCTTGCTTCAATTCTAAATTGAACTTTGTAGCTTATAGACTTTGTTTGCATTCTTAAAGATATAAAAACCTTTTAGGTAGTGTCATGTATACATCCTCTGATGTATTCCTATTAAGGAATACAATTTCTATCTTTATATGCTAAACCTCTTAGTCTATTTTACCTACAACAACAATCTTGACAATTGGTAAAAGAGTTTCTACCATATTCAACAACTTGAATTGATTTAAAAAAAACTATTCATCCAATTTTTCCTTTTATCTTATCCATGTAGGTCTTTTAAATTAAGACCCCAACTTCACCTTTTGGGTCTTACCCCTTCAGGTAGTACTACCAAGGTCATACCTTGATAGCTTACATGGATTCCATAATGGCCTTAAGCCACTTATCAGATTTGGCTTTTAATAGCTTCTATTTGATTAGTTGGTTCATCATGTCACGACCAACCTATCTGAGTCATTGGATTCATAGTCCTCCAATTTCAGTTGTATTCTACTAGAACTATTTTATTTTATGTTACATGATGAACTTGAGATTCCACAACAACTTGCGATTCTCTTAGTTCTCATTATACCTCTTTATTGTCCTCGAACATTTTGAGTTCTACTTTTACTCCCACTGATTCTTTTGGAACTCAATTATCCTATCAACAAACATTTTGTTATTGGATTGGGATTAATAGTAACATTCAACAATTATGGTTCGTGGATAAACCTTTTCAAGAAACTACTTTCTTAATGTAGATTTCAATCCTTTAGACATATTGGGACATTCCCAAATCATATCATATATGATGTCTTATAAACCATTCAGACAGTAAATCGTTTAGTGATAGATTTATAATTATGAGGATATAAGAAGACTAAACTAATTGATAATTATATAATGACTCGTCATGGTATAATTCCTTCATTCTAACACATCATTATGTTTAGATGGATTTGACTTGTGATACATTATCACAGTTCTTTCTCGAAGGTTCTCAAGATATTGATGCAAAGTATTTCAACATTTGATCTCATCAAAGTTTATTAATACTTTCATCAAAGTTATACTTCAATTATAATCTCCTTGAACACTTCAAGAGTGTAATGTTTCTATTTTACTGAGTACATATTATCATATCACCAGTAAATGAAATGAGGTATATGATTTATCTATACTGTTCATTCCATAAGATCTTCATGCATCATATGTATGAGGTCTGATGGAAACATTATCCTCCCACTACATCTAGTGAAGGATGCCATGTCACATTGTGCGTAAATAAGACTTTGCATGTTTCCTTAGGTTTAATAACCAAAGAATCGTCGGCGAGAGTTGGCGCACTGGTTGAGGCTCGGGGGCCCCTAATAAAGGGTCACAGGTTCGAAACCCAGCTGCAACACTCTCAGAAATGAATTGAGCGTGTCAGGTCAGCCGACCTCTGATCTGGTTTAACCGGGTTCCCGGGTTTGCATGCTATTCGGCCCCCCAGGTAGGCGTCGGGCGCTCCTGGGTCATCAAAAAAAAACCCAAAGAATCTAGATTAACATCAACATATATTCTACATATGCATTTCTTATATGTACGTCCAAGGTGACTATTACTAATGACTGTCTTGAGTTATCAATTACAGTCCTTTGGTATAAACCTTGAAGAATTTGTCCAAGATTCTTTCAAAGCAAAGATCATTAGATATTTGGGCATTGCCACACAAGATCATATCTTTGAAACAGATTATCTCACTTTATTGAATCATCATCCTTGTCATACAAGATGCTTATCGTAAATGTTTCTATTTGTTGGCATAATGAAATAGCAGTTCTATTAACTCTATTACATGACATTGGGATAAGATAAATTTAAATGTACACTCAAGCTTCCACAACTATTGCTCTGTGTTGTCCATATTTGTCCTTCAATGAGGGCTTTTACTTCTTATCAGATTTTGCACATCAAGTATTTCAAGTCTCTATTTGGTATCACATACCGAAATCAAGAAGTAATTGAAATTTTCTTATAACATTTATACCTGAAGTGGAGGCCTCAGTGCCTTCCTTATTCTTCTTTAGTTCTTCTAAATAGAGTGGGTAATTTCTTTTCCAATGTCCAGGTTGTTGACAATGGTGACAATTGCCTCTTTTCTTTACCACTTCCTTTGCTTTGAGATATGAAGATTTGGGCCTCTGGCTAGCTTTAGAACTCTTCTTAGCTTCGCCTTTGACTTTAGACTTCCCCTTTATCTTGTTGATCACCATCATAGACTTGGGCTTGCCTTTCTTCATCTGTCCCTCAGCTGTTCTCAACATGTCCAACAACTCTGTCAATGATTTGTCAAAATCATTCATGTTGTAGTTCATGACAAACTGTGTGTAAGATTCTGGTAGAGACTGTAGAATCACATAAATGGCCAACTCTTGACCCAAGGGGAATCCCAGTCTAGCTAGGTTTTCCACATGCCTAATTATCTTGAGCACATGAGGACCTACTGGATCTCCTTCTGCCATGTTACATTTGAACGATGCCTTGGATACATCATATCACTCTTATCTTGCTTGATCTTGGAACATGTTCTTGAGATATGTAACCATCTCAATCACATCTATGTTCTCATGCGACCTTTGCAACTCATAGTTCATGGAGAATAACATCAAACATTTGACATCCACAACATCTTCAGTATGCTTCTTGTAAGCATCCCTATCAACCCTAGCTGCAGTTGGAAGGGGTTCATCTGGTTCTGGCATCTTCAGGACATAGAGCTTGCACTCCTATGTGAGAGCGGTTCTCAACATCCTGAACCAGTCGTGGAAGTTGTTCCCATTAAGTTTGTCCTTCTCAAGGACTGAATGTAGAGAAAAGTGATTGTTGTTTGTTGCCATTTGATTCTAAAAAAGAATTTGTAATTTTTTATGATTAAAAACTCATTTTTGATTTGATTTGATTAAATTTTGGACGATAATAATTAGGTCTTTAATTAATTGTCATTCTCATTATTTTGTTCAAATTGATAATCCTTAAGTATCAACTAGTAGTTGCACATGCCTTGCATGTGGCTCCTATGTATATGGATTTCACAATAGTTACAAACTCTACTAAATCACCTAATTATCATTGTAACCTTGTGACTATGTTATTGTTTGCAATGGTCAATGATTGGGGCATAAAAATGGTCTCTCTTATACCTTGGTGGGGTGGGGAGTTTCCAATAGTTATAAGTTATGAATGAGAGTGTAGGAGAGGTATATGGGTAGGATTCATAATGTGTCATGGAATACACTTTAAATCAATAACTTGTTGTTTCAATATGCTCATGTAGAATTTAATGTGTCAATGTTTATATACAATGTTATCATGATTTGGGATTAGATTAGAAAGAAATTGGACATCTTATGTTTGTTAATAATTATTTTGGTCGAGAGACAATATATAAGTATGATAAATAATTATATTATTTATTAATAATAATAGTGATTTTTTTTCTTGTTTTCCAATATTTGAATTTTAATTAATAGGTTACATTCATGTTCTCTTCTATATTAACATTGCGCTAGCACAACCGAAAATTCCTCAATACTCACGAGTATTTGCATCTTATATTATATAAAATCATATCTTCATACTCATGACCTTTACTCATCTTTACTTCAATGTTTTCCTTTGCTAGAAATAGAATCATTAATCATTGATGCACAACTTGAGTTTGTTTTAAGAAAAGAGTAATAAATGCCTCTGCAGATTTGAAAATTATGTTTTATGAATTTAGGCCAATTCCTTTATTGTCTTACTATGTCATGAAGTTAGAATTCCTATAATTTGATTGTGTCATATTTTAAAACTTATTAGAGATATTGTTAATTTTTTAATACATATTTTTTATTGGTATTTATGATAACATCTTAATATAGTGCCTCATGAATTAGTTAGTGTAGAATTATGAAAATCACCTATATTTTCTAGGTAAGCTTTTGTGTTTGTTTTTAATTATAAAAAAATCAATTGCACAATTGGGAATATGGAAAATTTAGTTAAGTTGGAAGGTAAAATGTTTCACACATATATGAGGATTTAGAATGGGATGTGTTACTTCATATACATAATGATTATTTCAATGTTTATTCAATTATTCACGTTGAGTCCTACATAAATTAGAATGTGTATTATAAGAATATTATGATATTATAATAAATTGAGATTTACATTATTTTTGTTGATGTTTATAGGAGAAAAATGGAATGCATGAATTTTGCTTTTCACTTATATTTCATGACCAACAACAATTGTTTTTCTGACCAAAATCAATAGAAAATACTATAGAAAAGTATTTGTATATGAATTTAATATGATCTATGCATCTTCAAATTTTTTTGAATTCGTTAATGATGATGAAATATTATGTACTTCACTATATTCTCATATTTCATATTTTCTTCAAAGTTCTCACCTATGGTGTTTGGATTTATGTTCCATGGTAGTGTAAATAATCTCTCTGTTGGTCAAATGATGTTAAATTGTAATACTACTATGGAGCTTCATATTGTCATATATATATATTCTCATATTATCTTTTACTTAAGCAAATGTTTGATGATCACATTATGGTCTTATCCACTATGAAAAGATTTTCTATTTCTCCAAGTAGAGTTATAACAATACATACAAAATAGGATTTTCTCACTTATCTCAAAAGCTAGATTCACAACATGTTAATTGCATACATATCTCTACGTAGATTTATAGAAATGTGTACACATTTTCTACCTCAAAATATAACAAATCATCACATAACAATTGTGTATTGTTTTTAAGTTCAATCAACATGTTATTCTACAATTACCTCAATATAGTATTCTAATTATACAACAATGATATATCTCATGTATTATCAAATACTAATACTGTCTATATAGTTTAGAACTACTTATCAAAATATATTTCTCTTTAATACTTATCTTTCACAAAACCAAATTGATGCCAAATAAATGCTAAAGTTTTAGACTAAATGATGATATAATGAAAATGTTTGTCGAAAGTCATCCACTATGAAATGTTGTAAAGTTTATTGTCTTTAGTACTTAAAGAGAGTAGTGCTTACGAATTTTGACATATTTCTTCTCAAAAAAGAGGTGGAATGTTCCTACCATAGTATGATTTGAAGTTAATATTAAAAGGTTGTTGGCTATTGGCACTTGAAGACTTACTTCATGTGAGCCATGAGCATTGTCCTTGCTCCTGTCTGGTCATTTCCTAACACAAAACCTGAGTTGGAATTAAAAACAAAACCTGAGTTGGAGTGCCATATAACCAATAGGAAGAAGTATCGCCACTTCTAGAGATTTATGGACAATAACAAGAAGAAAACAAATAAAAAGTCGAGGTAGGATGAACTTACTATTGCGTCTCATGAGATCCACATCCACAACTTTAGAAGCACACTCATGAGTTAACAGTAGGGATACATAATCCTTATTTACTAAGGGCTAGGTCACTCCATGATAAGCTGAAATCATAAACAATGATAAATGAAAGCACGGTAAGATTCAAGCTTTAAATTAGCAAAGGTACAAGACGTTATGCTTCACACCCTTCGTCAGAATCAATCTGGACATCTTCTAGATAAGTAGCTAGGCTAGTGAAAGTTGTCGTTTATTACGTCCTTAATGAGGAAAAATTAAGGAAACAAATTTTGCAATATGGCTTCATGGATTAAAGGAGGCATAAAGGAGCTTCTCCTACAGTTTGGTATATTGATCGAAGAATAACATAACTGATGACAATATCTTCATATTTCAAATGTGCATTACATTTGAACAAATAGTAGAAAGTGTTGGAGATAGACTTACGGATGGTGCAAGATATACTTACTTCCTGTTCATTATTTTTCATGCCTGGAATAATTGATTTGAAATAAAGAAACTACTTTGAAATAAAAAAAACTACAGTTCTAATTTAGGGAAAAATGGTCTGAATTAGAAAATTTAGTTACTTGATTCAAATTCTAGAAACCACAGTCACTGTTGAGGAACATTATTTCTTTTTTCCAGAACCGAAGAAGCACCAGGAAAGTCTTTATTGATGATGTGGAAGAAGGGGTCGCAGAACAGGTCGGCAATGGAGGGCTAAACATTTGCAAGATGAAAGCCTCTATATCGAGGCTTCTTATTGATGTAGATCTAGTAACAGACTTAAGCGTTGGATTGCGCTCAAGGTGAGACATCTGGAGAGCCACCATTGCACGAATCCTGGCGCCAGGTGCCAAATCTATGAATTCAGGCGTCCAGACTACTTCATGCGCAGAGTCGCTGGGCTTTCTTATGTAAGGTGACAGTAAGAGAGTAAGATATCAGGTAAGAAATAACGCGAGCATTAGGTCACACAAATATGACCTGATCTGGCTCACCCAATTGCAGGTGTCTCCGTCATCAAAAACCAGGAAACCCGGCCACACTCACCATAGATTGTTCCTGAAAAACTCAATTCAGTCGATTGTTTACACGAATACGTATTCTTCTGACGACATCTAGTACTCATAGCTACTAATCCATATCTAAAGATATATTATATTAATAGGGGATTTATATGGAAGCCAACCACCAAAATACTTTATGAAGAGTCCTTGTGATCGAGGATGAGGGGGACACAGATGACTCTTGCCATTTAGATGAGTAGAATGGTAGATAAATGGAATTTGTAAATTACTTCCATCATGAGGAAATAAGACGATTCAATTTATCAAAACAATGAACCCATAACTTTACCTTTTGCACATTAGATAGAGTATTTAATAGTGAGTTTGCTAGCCCGGCGCTGCATTTCGCTGAAGCCGATCTAAGTATATGAAAACAAATGTCACTGCACGTGAAGAAAATATTAACCGTCTCCAAATCTATAGAGATGGAGGTTATCAAGAAGAAGCCTGGTGACAGAAAGGGAAGAGAAAAAATGAGTAGCACGATGCGATTTGTCATGTTGTATGTGGAAAGAAAGAAATAGATGATCGTGAGGGTGAAGACGATATCTATAAAGGACAAATAGATGTCAGGAGAATTAATAGAAGAGAGAAGAAACTAACAAAAATTATAAGAACAAGAGGGAGAGACAAAAAAAAAGATTGGCTGAGAGGACAACAACAGAAGGACGACAGGAAGAGAAAAGAATGACGAGGAAAGAACTGCCTTGGGCAACCTACTTGCATGAAGTACGGAGACGGTATACCACCAGACGGCTTGCACTTGATGTAACGGTATACCACCAGACGGCTTGCACCTGATGTAAAGTGCAGACGGCGAGGCAGATGGCTCCGAGGGACAAAGACAGAAGAGGTCTCTGTGTGACAGGGAAATAGGGAAAGACGATGAGGGACTGCAAGTGACTTTACTTATAGAGGGGAGTGATATCAGAAGAAGAAAATGAAGAGTCCACATTTTAAGGGAGAGCGGAATCGGGACTAGGGAACGAAGAGTCCACAGATTTAACAGAGACATGATCGAAATGTGCGGAACCGGAGAAGGGAATGAAGAGTCCAAATATTAAGGAAATGACGCTTATAATGGTAATAGTAGATGTTATTTCAAATAATTAAATTAAATAATTTGTTCTAAATAGACAAGGAAAAGTTAGTGGGTGCGATATCATTGATCTTGTACGTAAACTTCTGATAATTTTCAGGAATAAAATTGTCGTACTCGGTAGAGGAATATATATACATTGAATCAGCGGTATACCTGTGAAATTTGACGAAAAGATGATTTTCCTTCACCTTGTTGATTCACCGCTATATATTC